>JAANDH010000671.1:117635-158579 GCA_011799765.1 Nymphaea thermarum | reverse complement strand
ATAGGAGTGAGGCTATAATAAGGTTGAGACTCAAAGAATGTGACATCCGCACTGATATACTCTTTTCGAGTCAAGGGATCAAAGCATTTGTAGCCTTTATGGTTTCTGGAGTAGCCAATGAAAATACATTTAATGGCTTGGGCTCCCAATTTGTCACGTGTGGGTCCAAGAATGTGAACAAAGCATGTGCAACCAAATATTTTGGGAGCCACTGGAAACAAGGATCTCTTTGGGTGCACAAGTTTAATGGGGATCTGGTTATCAATGGAGGACGAGGGTAAACGGTTGGTCAAGTAGCAAGCATTAAGAATAGCATCTCCCCAAAAATATGCAGGGAGATTAGTATGAAGCATAAGGGACCGAGCTACATTTAAAAGTTGGCGATGTTTTCGCTCAACTATTCCATTTTGTTGGGAAGTATGGGGACATGTAAACTGAGGAGAAATGCCATTATCTGTGTAAAACTTCATTAAGGTAGATGCCTTAAACTCAAGAGCATTATCAGTGCAAATGTTTTTAACAAGAATACCAAACTGGGTCTTTATTTCAATAATAAGATTTTTTAGAGTACATACGACTTCAGACCTTTCCTTCAAAAGGAAAACCCAGGTGACTCGAGAATAATCATCTACAATGACAAGAAAATAACGAAACTTTGACCTACTAGCAACTCTGCTAGGACCCCACACATCAACATGAAGAAGGTCAAAAAGTCCACAACTAGACGGACTAAGACTCGATGAATAACTACTACGAGTGTGTTTGCCAAGTTGACAAGCTTCACACTGGAACGACTCTGGTAAGGAGAGATGTGGAAGGAGATGACGAAGCTTGGATACAGATGGATGACCAACCAAGTCTGAGATGCCAGTGGAACGAGGAGGACAACGATGTGATCGATGATGCTGCAATACCCACGGGATCCGACAGGAAGTAGATGCCTCCTTTCTCATAGCCTCCACCAATCGTCTTCCCAGTTGGCAAGTCCTGAAATGAACATAAACCAGAGTCAAACGTAACACGACAATGTAAATCATTCACCAATTGTCCAACAGATAACAAATTTGTGGGAAACTTAGGAGCATATAACACATTGGGAATAGTCATAGATTGAGAGATTTTGATATCTCCATATCCCATAATGGGTGACAATCTGCCATCTGCAAGTCTCACATGATGTATCTGAGGTAGTGAGTATAGGACAGTAAACATAGAAGGCTTACTACAAAAGTGCCTTGATGCCCCTGAATCAATAATCCAAGTAGTACTTGTATCATGTGAGATAGTGTCAACAGACATAGCACTGTCAGTCATAACTGTGGAGGCCGATGGCTGAGTAGATCTGTGTGCTAGAAAGTCCTCATACTCTGACTTATTGATACTCACCGTCACTGTCTCAGGCTGAGAAGAAGATAAAGACCCATCTACTACTGTTGACGCTGCTTGGGCCGCTCCAATAGAAGACTGTAAAGAGTTCTTCCTCAGCTTTGATGTAACATTTCTGCCTAAGGATGGCGCTGCAGTAGGACGACCATGTTTATCCCAACATCTGTCTTCCAAATGACCTATTTTCCCACAATAAGTGCAATGAAATTTCCCCCGACCTCCTCCTGACCCACGACCCATGCCTCTTCCCCTGAATAAACCGCGTCTACGTCCTCCTGAAGCTGCTAAGGCAGAGGCATGGATATCACTGGCAGGTGAAGAGAGGGTCACAGCAAGACGACTAAGCCTGTTGTAAGCTTCAGCTAGATCAGGGATTTCTGCTCCAGTCAGCATCTGAGCCTTTGCTACTGCATATTCAGAGGAGAGACTCTGTAGGCTGTAGGAATTTCGCAACTGTAGAAACTCACACCACGAAGAGGAAGAAGAAAAGACGAACACACGATGTACGTGGAAAAACCTCAAACGAGGAAAAAACCACGGGAAGCTCTACCTAGGTACACAACCGCAACCCTAGGGGAGAGAAAATTCTATTTCACTTAATTCACCAAGTACACATAAGTGATAATAAGCCGCTTAGGGTACCGAGCCCGCCTCGGTACCCGCGCCCTAGGGAACCGGATCCAGACCTGGACCCGGTTCCGATAACACATATTCTAACACTCCCCCTCAAGCTTGGCATACATGTCAAACATGCCAAGCTTGCTAACATTCTTTTCAAATGAAGAAGTACAAAGCCCTTTAGTTAAGACGTCTGCCACTTGATCGTCAGATTTCATGTAGGGCAAAATCAGCTCCTTTGAGTCAATGCGTTCCCGAATAAAGTGACGATCAATCTCCACATGTTTGGTCCTGTCGTGAAGAACCGGATTATTGGCCAGATTGATCGCTGACTTGTTGTCACAGTACATCTTCATTTTATCTCCCAGTTTCATGCCAATATCAGTCAGAAGAATCTTCAACCACAGCATCTCTGTCACCCCCATTGCCACAGCCCTGTACTCAGCCTCAGCGCTAGACTTCGAACACACTTCTTGCCTCTTGCTCCTCCACACAACCAGGTTACCTCCAAGAAAGATACAATACCCTGTAGTGGACCTCCTTGTGTCTGTGCAACCTGCCCAATCTGCATCTGAGTACCCTTCAATGGTAAGATCATTTTGTCGAGTATACAGTAGCCCTTTTCCTGGGTTATTTTTTAGATACCCCAACACCCTTTCTGCACTCTTTCAGTGGCAATCAGTAGGAGCATGCATAAACTGACTAAGAACATTCACAACATACGTGATATCAGGGCGAGTAAGGGTAAGATAGATAAACTTACCAACAAGTCTCTGATATCGCCATTTTCCTTCCTCATTCAGAACAGTGCCCGTCTTGATACTTATCTTAGTCCCGGACTCCATAGGAGTAAGATAAGGCCTACAACCAAGCTTACCAGTTTCCTTTAGTAAGTGAAGAGTGTACTTTCTTTGACTCATAATCAGCCCTGTCTCTGATCGAGCAATCTCTATCCCAAGAAAGTACCTCAGTTTCCCCAAATCCTTGAGGTCAAACTCTTTAGCTAATCTCTCCATTTTTCTGTTTTCTTCTTCATCACTGCCAGTGACAATCATATCATCAACGTAGACGATGAGAAGACTAACCAGCCAATTTCTCTGCTTTATGAATAAATTATGATCTCCATGTCCTTGCCTGTACCCAGTAGACTTCATAACAATCCTCAGTCTCTCAAACCAAGCTCTAGGCGACTGCTTCAGGCCATACAAAGCTTTCTTGAGATGACAACACTTTCCCTCTTGTACATACTCGAGTGGCATGCTCATGTACACCTCTTCCTCCAGATGACCATTCAAGAATGCATTCTTAACATCAAGTTGGTCCATGCGCCACTTCTCGTGCACAACAAGAGCCAGAATGACTCTCACGGTCTTCAACTTTGCAACTGGGGCAAAGGTCTCAAGATAGTCGATTCCATACTTCTGGCTGAACCCCTTTGCAACAAGACGAGCTTTATACCGATCAACTGTGCCATCAGGTTTGTATTTCACATTGTAGACCCACTTCGAGCCCACTAAGTATGTCCCTTTGGGGATATCAACAACTTCCCACGTTTTGTTCTTTGCTAACGCACCCATCTCCTCTGTCATAGCATGTAGCCACTTGGGATTATTCTTCGCATCATCCACTGACCTGGGAATCACAACTTGGGATAAGGATGTGAAAACACTTGTAATCAGGACTGAGCTTAGCATAAAAAACAAATTTCTGAATAGGGTGAGAAGTACATGACCTGGTGCCTTTGCGCAGTGCAATGGGGAGCTCTTCATTAGATGGACTTGGGTCATCCAGGGAGATCGCAGGATTGGGATTGGTTCTATCCTCTTCAACAACATCTTCCACTGTAGCTTTTCATTAAATGATTTTTATACAAAGCTATACTTCCCATCTGACAATATAGTGCAGATACTGAGCCCATATGGAATTCTTCTCCATTTGAATAATGATGTTATTGCTAGTACCAATTATTATGTTGAAAAAAGTTCCATAATGGGATTCTCATGTTGGCTGGGAACTTTTCATTTTCCTTATTTTCTCTTCTGTGAATAAATCTTCATTTTCAGGCTTATGCTTAGCTTTCATAAATGTTTCTGTACAATTTGTGCTAGCTTGAGTTCTTTCGTTTAAGAAGTTGGATCTTTTTTGCTTATCAAGTGGCCTTGTCATCGAAGGTGGGGATTTCTTTTCATCTGAAGTTGAGTTTCCTCGCCATGGTCTTTGGAAGTGAAGAAATAAAATTTACTTTTGAGTTTCTTTTTTTGTTTTCTCTTTGCAGCAAGGTTTGATGAATGTTCAAAACCATCTCATCGATCGTAGTTTACTGGTAAGCATTTCACTCATTATATGCTTCAATTTTGTTTAGCTCGGTTTTCCTTTGGTCCTAATATGTGATTGATGTTATGATCTGAAAGCATCTATAGTGCAGCTACATGTGCCCTTTTTTATGTGGTTCTCAAGGCTTTTTTTGTTTTTTGTTTGGCAACTTAAAAAATTGAATGAACTAACTCCTTTTGGTGTCATAATTATGATATTGGAAGAACCTATGAAGTACTTGAATCACCACAATATATTTCAGAGATACGATAGAGAAAATATGGACTCGCACCCTCATGGGTACCGAACTGCACTGTATTTGTTTTATAATAATAGGGTAAGTTACTAACTTACTCGTAGAACAAATGGAATAATAATGGCCCTGTCAGAAGCATATTTTGCATACCGACAAATATTGTGATATTTTTTTAAATATCGTGATATTAACAAAAGATGAAAAAAAGAGAGAAAAAGTCAAGATATTTCACATTTTTCATTTATTTTCATTTGGTTTTATTTTTTAACGTGGCTTCCTAATGATGCAATACAATGTTTATTATTTTTATTATTTTTATTATTTTAACTCGATGTTTTGTAGTGTCTTATTAGTTTCTCATTTGTTGTATTTCTTATCTAACATTTTGATTTTTTTATTTTTTTTAAAACTTCGATAATTTTCTGAGGTTTTCCAAAAAAAAAAAAGGAGCAACTTTGCCCATAAATGCCCAAGAAAAACCTTGCTGATAAAAACCAGATAGCTTGTTGCTATGATTTTGCCCAAATAATATGTGCATGTGTATCTGGATTGGGTTTAGATCTCATATTTATATTCATTCTATGTTAACAGTTTCCTTCAAAATTGTACATGGTTTATAATAGGCTTTCCCTCCAATGGTCAAAACTGAAAAACTACTTGATTTTACCACCAATCAGTTGGGACATAGTGGTATATTTAATTTCAATTTTTAAAACTAGGTGCATGACTTTACCAGTACTTACCATGAAGATCATATTTTTTTCCCGTTTTGTTATTCTTTCATTTCGATAGTTTATCTGTATTATTATCTATATTATTATGTCAACATCATGTGGGTGCAGGTGCAGATTTACCCCCAAAAAGGCACTGGACTCGGTTTTGAGTCTTGGGCCTGTATCAAGCTTGAGTTGGACTGAAGGCACAAATTGGGCTCAAATATGTTTAGAATTAAAATTTGGATAATTGTGGATCCGATTTTAGAATGTAGAGCTGTCATTTGGACTTGCTTTGGACTGTGGACTTGCTTTGGATATGGGCTGGTTCTTGGGTCCAAAACATAGCCCTAGATCCAACTCAAAGGTCCATGCCCAAAAATAGATCCATATCCAAATCCAGATCCAAAGCAGATCCCTTGACCCAATTTATATTTTGTCTGGATATGGTTTGGACTTAGGGATCTGTTTTGGAAATGGATTTGGATCTAAAAGCTCCCTAGATCAAAATCTGGATCTAATTACGAGTTATGGGACACGCCATAGATCCAAATCTCAGTTCCATGTCCAAAAGCCATAGATCCAAATCCCAACTCCATTCTCAAAAACAGGGAATAGAGCCAAATTACAGATTCTAGAACCTGATCCACAACAGAACTTTAGATCCAGGCGTTGATCCAAATCTCAATTATGGACCTTTCTTAATTTAATTCCTTTTTTCCAGAATTCAAATCTAAATTTGAGGATCATATCCGAATCCAAACCGAACTAGAATATGGATCTTGATATTCCAGTTTTAGAATTTGGAACATAGGATCTTGAGTCCAGATCGGGTTTTAATTGGATCCAGTTCCAGTTTTAGAATTTGGATCCCTATTTTATCTGGATTTGGTTTTGGGTTTTGGGATCTGTTTTTCATCCGGGGCTGTTCGGATGGATTTGAATCCAGAGATGTAATTTGGATCTGGTATGGATTTAGGGTTTTGTTTTGGATTTAAATCTGTATCTAAATCATCCTAGATCAAGATCTGGATCTAATAACGAGTTCTGGATCATAACCCTTCCTTAGATCCAAATCTAAGTTTCATGTCGAATAGCGTTACATCCAAATCCCAACTCCATTATCAAAAACAGGAAATGGATCCAAATTACTGATTCTAGAACCTGATCTGAAACAGAACTTCAGATCCAGGCGTTGTTGATCCAAATCTCAATTCTGGACCTTTCTTAATTTAATTCCTTTTTTCCAGAATTCAAATATCAATTTGAGGATCATATCCGAATCCACACCAAACTAGAAAATGGACCTACATGTTGGATCTTGTGTCTAAATCGGGTATCGAGTTCCAGTTTTAGAATTTGGATCATAGGATCTTGAGTCTAGATCGGGTTTTAATTGGATCGAGTTCCAGTTTTAGAATTTGGATCCCTATTTTATCTGGATTTGGTTTTGGGTTTTGGCATCTGTTTTTCATACGGGGCTATTCGGATGGATTTGAATCCAGAGCGGTATGGATTTAGGGTTTTGTTTTGGATATAGATCTATATCTAAATCTAGATCAGGATCTGGATCTAATAACGAGTTCTGGATCATAACCCTTCCTTAGATCCAAATCTCAGTTCCATGTTGAATAGCGTTAGATCCAAATCCCAACTCCATTCTCAAAAACAGGAAATGGATCCAAATTACTTATTCTAGAACCTGATCCGCAACAGAACTTCAGATCCAGGCGTTGTTGATCCAAATCTCAATTCTGGACCTTTCTTAATTTAATTCCTTTTTTCCAGAATTCAAATATCAATTTGAGGATCATATCCGAATCCACACCAAACTAGAAAATGGACCTACATATTGGATCTTGTGTCTAAATCGGGTATCGAGTTCCAGTTTTAGAATTTGGATCGTAGGATCTTGAGTCTAGATCGGGTTTTAATTGGATCGAGTTCCAGTTTTAGAATTTGGATCCCTATTTTATCTGGATTTGGTTTTGGGATCTGTTTTTGATCCGGGGCTATTCGGATCGATTTGAATCCAGAGCTGTAATTTGGATCTGGTATGGATTTAGGGTTTTGTTTTGGATATAGATCTGTATCTAAATCTAGATCAAGATCTGGATCTAATAACGAGTTCTGGATCATAACCCTACTTTAGATCCAAATCTCAGTTCCATGTCGAATAGCGTTAGATCCAAATCCAAACTCCATTCTCAAAAACAGGAAATGGATCCAAATTACTGATTCTAGAACCTGATCCGCAACAGAACTTCAGATCCAGGCGTTGTTGATCCAAATCTCAATTCTTTCTTAATTTAATTCCTTTTTTCCAGAATTCAAATATCAATTTGAGGATCATATCCGTATAGATCTAGGTATTGGATTTTGTGTCTAAATCGGGTATCGAGTTCCAGTTTTAGAATTTGGATCATAGGATCTTGAGTCTAGATCGGGTTTTAATCGGATCGAGTTCCTGTTTTAGAATTTGGATCCCTATTTTATCTGGATTTGGTTTTGGGTTCTGGGATCTGTTTTTCATCCGGGGCTATTCGGATGGATTTGAATCCAGAGCTGTAATTTGGATCTGGTATGGATTTACGGTTTTGTTTTGGATATAGATCTGTTTCTAAATCATCCTAGATCAAGATCTGGATCTAATAACGAGTTCTGGGTTATAATCCTTCCTTAGATCCAATTTGTCTCAGTTGCATGTCGAATCGCTAGATCCAAATACCAACTCCATTATCAAAAACAGAAAATGGATCCAAATTACAGGTTAGACAACAGAACTTTAGATCCAAGCGTTTGAGGTTTATATCCAATCTATGTAGAATATGGATCTAGATTTTGGATCTTGAGTATAAATCGGGTATCGAGTACCAGTTTTAGAATTTGGATCCTTTTTCTGCTGGATTTGGCTTTGGGTTTAAGGATCTGTTTTTTTATCCGGGGCTAATTTGGATGGATAATCTAAAGTTGCATTTTAGATCTGTAATTTGAATCTGGTTTGGATTTAGGGTTTGTTTTGGATATGGAATTGGATCTAAAGCTTCCTAGATCAAAATCTGGATCCAATTAGGAGTTATGGGTCCATAACACAGCCTTAGATCCAAATGCAAAAATCTGTTTTGATCTGTTTTAGAATTGTGTTTGGATCTGTGTTGGATATCGATTTGGATCTAAAGCTGCCTAGATTCAAAATCTAGATTTCATTATGAGTTGTGGAAAAAACGCAGCCTTAGATCCAAATCTCAGTTCCTTGTCCAAAAGCCCTAGATTCAAATCTCAGTTCCTTGTCCAAAAGCCCTAGATCCAAATCCCAATTCAATTCTCGATTGCTGGACTTTTCTTAGTTTAATTCCTTCTTTTTACCTGAATTCAAATCTAAATTTGAGGTTCATATCCAAATCGAGAGCAAACTGGAATATGGATCTAGATTTTGGGTCTTGAGTCTAGATCGGGTTTGAATTGGATGAAGCTCTGATGTTGTGGATCCTGTTTTAGAATTTGGATCCATTTTTATCTGGATTTGGTTTGGGTGTAACTCTGTTTTTTATCTGGGGCTATTTGGGTCTGGATTTGGATCTGTATAGGTCGACTTGGGATCTGGATCTAGGGCTATGGTTTGTGCAGTTTTAAGATTTTTGGCTGTAGACTTTTTTATAAAGCTGATGTAGAAGCCTAGAGGTCCTTGGATCTAAATCCCAGTTTTAGGTCCATAACAGTCTTTGATCCAAATGCAAAAAAGCTCCCTGAAAACAAAATTACAAAACTGAAACAAGAAGACGGACAATTGCAAAACCTACACTAAAATACTTCAATTTATTAGAAACTGAAACAAGAAGACGGACAATTGGTTCATCTAGAAAATTAGTCCCATGTAGAACCAAAACATGCACTTGAAACCAAGCCAAAAAAGCAAATCTCTTGCATAATTGTCAGGAAATAAAATAGGCCTTGTGAAACTGATTGCAAAACACTAAGGAGATAATGCACACAAGAATGTCTTTAAGAATGCCCAGTTGAAACCAATATCAGCAATATTTCTTTCAGTATCCTAAAATGTCTGGTTTATAGGATCCATTATAATTCAAGAATAGACCACGATCCCTTGCTAAACAAACAACAACATATTTGAGGAATAGTCATATACAAAATATATTTTGGCACTAACATAACCTTGATCGACAGTAGATTTTCGAATAGAAGTTGATTGGTAATGCTGGATAAAAGCATGACGTGATCATGATGTCACTGTAATATGATATAGTTACCAGAAATTATTAGATGTGGAGTAAGAGCTGTTATAACTCCGGATTCTAGACCTAACAATTTCTTTAAGTGTGTAAAACTTAAATCAGTAGTTTTGAAGCACAACATAATAGAACACATCCCTTCTATTCAAAAGAATTTAAACCTCGCTTGCAAAACTTTCATTTACCTTTTATCTTTATGCTCCTGAAATTTTATAATACTCCTATATTCTTTCTTACTTACAGTTTTGGCATGTACAAACTTGTTCAATGAGTTAGACGACCTTTTCATGAATAGTAAGATAGTTGAAACTGCCTCTTGCAGATGATTAGAAGTAAACTCCTAGAGAAGATGAATAAAGAAGGAACCATCACACAAACCTCCACAAAAAGAATGACAATTTGCTTACTGGAAAGTAGATCAAACATAGACAAAAAGGAAACTGATCACCGTAACAAAGGCAAGTCATCCTCTGGTTCAATGGTTTGAGTCTTTCTTTCAGTATCCTAAAATGTCTGGTTTATTGGACCCATTATAATTCTATGCTAAACAACAACAAATTTGATGTATACAAAATATATTTTTGGCACTAACATAACCTTGAGATGGTAGATTTTCAAATAGAAATTGATTAGTAATGCTGGATAAAAAAGCATGAGATGAACATGACTGCAGTGTAATATGTACCTGAAATTATTAGATATGGAGTAAGAGTTGTTACAACTCCGGATTCTAGACCTAACAATCTCTTCAAGTGTGTAAAACCAGAGTGCAGTTTGGACTCTAAATCAATAGTTTTGAAGCACAACATAACAGAACACATCCCTTCTATTCAAAAGAATTTAAAACCTTGCTTGCAAAACTTTCATTTACTATTTATCTTTATGCTCCTGAAATTTTATGATACTCCTATCTGGTCAAATACATTAGTAGAGTTAAAAGACTATGATATGCATCTACGTATTAAGAATTTAAACATGTCTTTCTTGAACCAAACAAACAAGCTACACTATGTCTGTAACATCAAATTTCTATATTCTTTCATGCTTACAGTTTGGCATGAGCAAACTTGTTCAATGAGCAAACTTGTTCAATGAGTTAGACAACCATCACACAAACCTCCACAAAAAGAATGACAATTTGCTTACTGGAAAGTAGATCAAACATAGACAAAAAGGAAACTGATCACCGTAACAAAGGCAAATCATCCTCTGGTTCAATGGTTTGAGTCAGATTGATCCAGATAAAAATTTGGTGAAAATAGTAATCTCAGAGTAATTATGGAGCTGAATTGAGGTTGATTCAGGGAGTAAGAAGATGCCAACCTGCACCAAAAAAAAAAAAAAGCATCAATATCAAACAGAGAAAATCAACTAGAAGACTAAACTATTATCAAGATCCGCATATAGAGCCATATGCCTGTAGCTTTAACGACCAAAGGATTGTTGCAGGAGCTTGGAAATGATAAAGAGAGAAGTTCATTGATTTAGAAATCCCAACTGCCTTCATTATCAAAGCTGCTGCCCTTTCAGATATTGAATCTAATTACATTATTCAAAATGTACTTCCTTTTCTCCTTCACATATAATGAATCACCTCTTTGATAGCTGTGTTTTCTGAAAAGTGAACCATACTTGATGTTTGGCAAATTTCTAATGTCACATTTCTTCAAAGTGCCAATGTTCCTTGCAAAGCATGAAGCACCACTCCTCTGTGTCTGCTCATAAACCAACCGCATCAGAGCGTAGAGCATATAGACATGTGTAGATCACACCAATAAACAAGATATGTCATAACAAACTTGGTTACAATTAGCATACATTATATATATAAGAACGTCTGATCTTTATTACATCCCAGTAGGATAACACACTCAAATTTCGGTTTAGTTATGAATGTATATCATCATGACTGCATAACTGCATGCATTGATAAAACTATTTATCAAACCAGCAATGCCCGGGCCGTTGCAAACATTCTCATGGTTCAATACTAGTCACTAAAAATCAAATGAAATATCAAATAGAAAAATCATGAAAATTCCACAATTCGCATGATGATTGGTCACAAATATAGCTACCAAAGCAAAAAAAGGAAGAAACAAGAAAAAGAGCCGCCACACACCAATGTCCTAGCGGCCCAAATAGTAGGGAGACACTCATGAAAATTGTAGGGAGACACTCATGAAAATTGGGCAAAATGAATATAAAAGAGCAACACATTAGCCCATTTCTGCTGTCCAAAGAAGCTGACTGTATTACCTGTCAAATCAGATTTAGTTCAGATCCGAATTATCTTCATACCGTTGTTTATTATACGTGTTGTAACATTTAAAGCACCAATTTTGACACTTTATCTGATTCGGTATTTTTTGTTCACATTTTATTATGTCAGACACCCCACAAACTTTCATATTTGGATTTGATTTTGATTAGTTAGGTTTTAAAAAATTGTAATAAATATACCACTATTTTCCAACTGATTGGTGGTACAATCAACTAGTTATTCAGTTTTGACCACTGGAGGGTGGGTGGGTGTGTGTGTGTGTGAGAGAGAGAGAGAGAGAGAGAGAGACCGAAAGACTTCAATTTATTCTTCTAGAAAACGTATTGTGAAAATGTAAAATATAATTCTGACAATGCTGATTTTACTTCAACATCAAAACTCCTTAAGTTGTAAATTTGTAATTACTTATTAAAAAAGTAAATATGTTTGATTTTTTACTGTATTATATATCTCTAATTTTAAAATAACCCCACGTTGTTCTCATATTTAATATCAATTATGGTTAACAAAGAGCTTAAGGTCTCCTTATTTGCTAATTCAAACTTTCAACTCTTAGAAGGTTCAATGATCAATAACAATAAGCTCCTACGCCAGATTGGAAACAAACATTTTCATCAACATGAGTAAATTATGGTACTAAAATCATATCATATCATACTTTTAACAACCGAATGATAGTGTCTAAATGACACAAGAATGACAATTTGCTTACTGGAAGGTAGATCAAACATAGACAAAAAGGAAACTGATCACCGTAACAAAGGCAAGTCATCCTCTGGTTCAATGGTTTGAGTCAGATTGATCCAGATAAAAATTTGGTGAAAACATAATCTCAGAGTAATTATGGAGCTGAATTGAGGTTGATTCAGGGAGTAAGAAGATGCCAACCTGCACCCAAAAAAAAAAGAAAAAAGAAAAAGCATCAATACCAAACAGAGAAAATCAACTAGAAGACTAAAGAGCCATATGCGTGTAGCTTTAACGACCAAAGGATTGTTGCAGGAGCTTGGAAATGATAGAGGGAAGTTCATCGATTTAGAAATCCCATACTGCCCTTCATTATCAAAGCTGCTGCCCTTTCAGATATTGAATCACATTATTCAAAATGTACTTCCTTTTCTCCTTCACATATAATGAATCACCTCTTTGATAGCTGTGCTTTCTGAAAAGTGAACCACACTTGATGCATGGCAAATTTCTAATGTCACATTTCTTGAAAGTGCCAATGCTCCTTGCAAAGTATGAAGCACCACTCCTCTGTGTCTGCTCATAAACAAGATATGTCATAACAAACTTGGTTACAATCAGCATAGATTATATATATATATATATATATATATATATATATATATATATAAGAACATCTGATCTTTATTACATCCCAGTAGGATAACACACTCATATTTCGGTTTAGTTATGAATGTATATCATCATGATTGCCTAACTGCATGCATTGATAATACTATTGATCAAACCCGCAATGCCTGGGCCGTTGCAAACATTCTCGTGGACCTCTTTTACTGTTTGATCCGGTAAGGTTCAACACTAGTCACTAAAAATCAAATGAAATATCAAATAGAAAAATCATAAAAATTGACATTTGGAAGCCACGATTTGCATGGTGACTTGACGATTGGTCCCAAATAAAGCTACCAAAGCAAAAAAAGAAGAAACAAGAAAAAGAGCCGCCATACACCAACCTAGCGGCCCAAATAGCAGGGAGACACTCACGAAAATTGGGCAAAATGAATATAAAAGAGCAACACATTAGCCCATTTCTGCTGTCCAAAGAAGCTGACTGTATTACCTGTCAAATCAGATTTAGTTCAGATCCGAATTATCTTCATACCGTTGTTTATTATACGTGTTGTAACATTTAAAGCACCAATTTTGACACTTTATCTGATTCGGTATTTTTTGTTCACATTTTATTATGTCAGACACCCCACAAACTTTCATATTTGGATTTGATTCTGATTAGTTAGGTTTCAAAAATTGTAATAAATATACCACTATTCTCCAACTGATTGGTGGTAAAATCAACTAGTTATTCAGTTTTGACCACTGGAGGGTGTGTGTGTGTGTCTGATAGAGAGAGATGGAAAGACTTCAATTGAGTTCTTCTAGAAAACCTATTGTTAAAATGTAAAATATAATTCTGACAAAGCTTATTTTACTTCAACATCAAAACTCCTTTAGTTGTAAATTTGTAATTACTTATGCAAAAAGTTAATATGTGCGATTTTTTACTGCATTATATTTCTATAACTTTAAAATAACCCCACGTTGTTGTCATTTTTAATATCAACTATGGTTAATAAAGAGCATAAGGTCTCCTTATTTGCTAATTCAGACTTTCAACTCTTAGAAGGTTCAATGGTACTAAAATCATATCATAACGTACTTTTAACAACCGAATGATAGTGTCTAAATGACACATACATGCAAGATAATCAAATATAATAACTAACAAAATGACTGGAACTATTTGGGACACTTTTATGAATTCTTTTTAACCGTGAAGGCTATGTCACAAAGGTGTGGGATGTGGGTGCTGCTGCCGGTGCAGGATGCTTCAAGTTAAAAAAAAATGGGTTAGGGGAAAGAAAAATGGATGCGATCAGCAGCACCTGATTCGGTTTGACCGAGTCAAGTGCCATGTCAAGCCACACGTGCAGCTGAGTTGACGCGGGTGTGCCACCATGTATGACTTAGGGTGAAGGCATGCACATTCAGTTACCAGGAAAGGCCTATCATAAAAGGGCAAGTTGTGTATGGTTGGAAACTATGTACAATTTTGGAGGAGGCTGTTAACATTTATGTGCTTGAATGAATATACATATGAGATCAAACCCAATCCAGATCCACATGCACATATTATTTGGGTAAAATCATAGCAACAAATATATTGCTATCTGGTTTTTATCAGCAAAGTTTTTCTTGGGCATTTATGGGCAAAGTTGTTCCGTTTTTTTTTTTTTTTTGGGAAAACCTCTTTAAAATATCAGAGTTTTAAAAAAAATTAAAAAATCAAAATGTTAGATAAAAATGCCATAAATGAGAAACTAATAAGACATTAAAAAACATCGATTTAAATTATAAAAATAATAAGCATTGTATTGCATCTAGGAAGCCACGTTAAATAACCAGAACAAGGAAATAAAATAATGGAACAAAAGTTGCAAAAAATAAAAACAAATAAAAATAAATGAAAAGCATGAAAAATAAATTTTTAAGAATTTTCAAAATATCCTGACTTTTTCTCTCTTTTTTCCATTTTTGTTAATATCACGATATCTGCAAAAATATCACAATATTTGTGGGTATCGGTAAAATATGCTTTCTGACATCTTATTGTTATTGCATTTGTTCTGAGTAACTTACCCAGTTACCCTATTATAAAACAAATAACTGCACCTCGGTACCCATGGGGGTGTGAATCCATATTTTCTCCATCATATTTCTGAAATATATTGTGGTGATTCAAGTACTTCATAGGTTCTTGCAATATCATAATTATGACCCAAAAGAAGTTCGCTCATTCAAATTTTTAAATTGCCAAAAAAAGTTGCCTTGAGAACAACATAAAAAAGGGCAGGTGTAGCTGCACTATAGATGCTTTCAGATCATAAAATTGAAGCATATAATGTGTGGAATCCTTACCAGTGAACTACGATCGATGAGATGGTTTTGAACAAACATCAAACTTTGCTGCAAAAACAAAAGGTTATCCGGTTAAATGAATCGCTTACTTTAGAAGGAAAAAAAAACTCAAAAGTAAAATTTTATTTCTTCACTTCCAAAGACCATGGCGAGGAAAGTCAATTTTAGATGAAAAGAAATCCCAACACCCAATGCTACCACCTTCGATGACAAGGACATGGTTTGCTACAGACATCAGCTGTTGCTAAAGTACCAGCAAGACAGAAATGGAGGGACCAGCTTAGGACTATAATAATATCTCCATTGAATTGCACCTATCTGAAAGGGCCTGATGGCCCTGATCTTATTCCCATTATTTCGGCCAACTAAAACCACTTGATAAACAAAAAAAAATAATCCAACTTCTTGAACTAAAGAACTCAAACTGTTAAAGCACAAATTGTACATAAACATTTACGGAAGCTAAGGATAAGCCTGAATGAAGTTTTATTCACAAAACTTTAACACATAAGAGGAATTTTTTAAAATATTAAAAAAAAATCTCCCTCACCTTCCAGCTATAAAGAGATAGTAAGGAAAATAAAAAATTTCCATCCAACATGAGAATCTCATTATGATAACAAAGACTAATATATTAATGGCCTAAATTTAAAATTTTATCAACACAATAATTGGTATATAGCAGTAGCATCATTATTCAAATGCAGAAGAGTTCTATATGAATATGTGGGCTCAGTATCTGCACTATATTGTCAGATGAGAAGTGCTATAGCTTTGTATAAAAATCATTTAATGCAAAGGCAACTGTCATGGTCATTTTCAATTGCATATTGCTCCAGTTCAAGAAAATAATAGAAAAAGTTGAAGGCTTCTCTCTCCCTCTCAACCTCAATCCAACACCTCCCCACCACAAGAAGGAATATCCCCTTCAGTTATCAAGTGAGGAATGAAAAATTGAAATACACGTCTCTCTCTCTCTCTATACATTTATATATATATATATATATATATATATATATATATATATATATATATATATATATATAATATATATTCTCATTTCGGTACTGGTTTTACTATATGCATATACAAGACCACTTTACCTCAAGAACCAAAACCAGATCACTCTAAGTGCATGAATAAAGACAATTTAAATATAGTGTCGACATTCTAATGTGTTTATAACTCAATTAATACATAACTTCTTCAATGCCGGCTGATTTTATGGAAAATCTTAATTTTTGATTGTTATAAGAGCCACTAGTGTTATGATTCAAAATACACAGCAGCTAATTAAACCTATAACACAATCTTAACAAGCTAATGTGCTATGACTATTTATTTAGAACAACTGTTATGACCACTTCGATTATAAGCATTCTTTGTTCCAGTTGAAAATATTTGATTCTTCTACTACCAAAGTTTTCGTGATACAAACTTAACAGTAGCAGCATTCGACCTTCCAGAAGACTTTTATCAAGTGATAAGGGAACACATAACAGATTGTAAGCCACCAACGTTTCAATCATAGTCCTTTAGGGGCCATTTGGCACCCATAACAGATTGTTACTGCCTAGTGATTCTGCCCAAAATTTGAGGTAGATTCATAGAACTCCATCACATGGTTATATGCATCTGCCTTACTTTTTAAGTTTGTTTTACTGGACAGTAACAATTTGTTACTGGTGCCCAACAGCCCCTTAACACTACCATTGCAAGAAAAATTGGAATAACAAAAGTATAATGCAATCCATGGAGCAAAATTTGTTCTATCAACCAGATGGAAAGAGAAACAATTGTAAAAACTTTTGGCCATCAAGAATGAACTTATCACATCCCCATCCAAAATATACGTCTCTGCTGCTTGTTTTGGATGACTCCTTGATTACTTTACCAAATATGGAAATCTTGAATTTGTTTCTTCCCCACTTTAAGAGAAGACTTTTATGGAACCATCCATTAATTTGTGAAAGTTGAGCATGTTTGTCCATCATAACTACAAGGCCAGTGTTTCTTTGTAAATGAACCACAATGAACAATATTTAATAAAATCTAGGATTAATAATGTAAATGGTTCAAGCTGAAGAATTTACATAAGGGGGGAAGTAGCAATGTAAAGGGCTTAAAAATTTGTACAGGGAAGTACTAGGAAAGAAAGCCAAATCAAGGAAAAATGGTGGAACAAACTTATATTCACGATATAATTAACTTAATCCAGCACTACGAGATCTGACCTTTCAAAGCTTGTTTGGGCACATGTTGGATTAACAGGAATGTCAGGAACCATGGAAACGGTCGACAAAGGAAACTGGATGCTTGCTGATGAGTGAAGGAGTAAGTAAATCATATGAAAAAGACATTTAAAAGGGGAAAAGAATTGTCCAAGCCTTGAAAATGCCAAAATCAAACTCGGCTGGATATAAGTGATCATTATGAAATGAAAAACTAAAAACTAATTAAGCACTTGCAGCTGGAATTACTTGCTAACATCATTGTCACAAATACCATTTCTCATGTTTTCCTCGGCAACAGATTTTCTCTGGAATCAGCTCAAAAGGGGATCCAAGATAGACTTTCTGCTAATTCTCATACAAAAGTGATATTCAGAAATAGTTCTTCAAACTCTAAAACGGACAAAAATGAAAACAAAGCTTAAGATGCATCACAGAATGTTTTGATTTAAAAAAGGAACAAAAGATCTAACAAAATTTATCAAAGTATTCATTTCAAATGTGGGATAAATTCTCATTTTTTCGTTTCACCAGTTTTTTGGTGATATTGTCACAAAACTTGAAAATATTTCAGTCTTTGTGACAATAGTAAGACACATCGAAGATTCATTTTGTTCTCATCTTTGATTAGATGTCACATAAGTGAAGCGACTTGTATAGAGTGGTTTGAGATGATGAAGCAGACTTTCATCTCTTACAGCTAAGCAGAAATACCCATTTTAGTTCTTGATTTTTGTGATCCGGAAAGCAAGAACTACAGAAAAAGGAGATTATACCGATTACAAAACAAAATGTCATTGTTGAAGCGGTAAGAGAGCTTCCATGAAATAAACCCCAAAAGGGCCAAAACTGTGGCTGAAAGTATTTTCAGCCATGGCCTTTCTGGCTGTTAACTAAGGTGACTGGCTATTAACTTTTTGTCATGGTTTGAGTCACCATAGTCACAAAAAATTTTCTCAAGTTTTAAACGGCGACGTTTTTTCTCGCGTATAATACAAAGAGCTTAAAAATAAAGGAGAAAAAGCAGGAAAAATACGGTAAATTTTTAAAAATTTAAGAAAACTAAAATTGAGGAAAAATAAAATAAGTGAGAAAACTATTAACACAAACATCAAAAAATAAGTAGATTTGCATGAAAAAAACTATTTGACATTAAAAAACATGAAAATTAAAAAAAAATGCGAAAGAACACATTTTTTCTAGGTTTATTTATCATGTTTTTTTGTTTAAAAAAAATGCTTTATTTGTGACTGTGGCTATTGCATCAACCAGTCATGATTTACCTAGGCCACTTAGCCATGGTTTTGGCTGTGACCGTTATTTGACACAGCCACAGTTACTTGTACATTAGCCATGGAAAAAGTCATGGCCATTTTAATTATTCTACCTTTTGTTTTATTATATATATATATATATATATATATATATATATATATATATATATATATAGAGAGAGAGAGAGAGAGAGAACATAAAAATAAGTAATTGTACTATAAAAGATATTGTTTATACAATTCAAAATTATAAAAAAAATACATAAAAATAATAAAAAAAAATTGTCCTTTGAGCATGCCTACTTCTTCTTGTCAAAAAGCTCCACAAGCCATTTCCGGTCGAAACAGAGAAAATAAATAAAAAAATAACAGGTTCATGCATATCTAACAGAATTTTCTGGTGCAATAATTGCCATTAATCCCAGAGATTAGTCTGATGAAACAATTCTCATTTTCTCATATTAGCAGCATAGCATCTGATTTCTCCCAGAAACAATTCTAGTTCTCTCATATTCATGTACTGTAGTCATACCTGTATCCAAACAGTCACAAAGTTTAAGACTTATGGAAAGGGGTATGTGAAAGAACATATCATCTCTAGTAGAGTAAGAGAAATATGTTAATATGTTGGACGTTATACTGACAAATAACTAGTAGAGACATACAACACTCTAAATGATCAACCTTTTGGGCAAGCAAATCTTGGCCTGCTCAGAAAGCTTCTATTTTTTCTGTCATTAGAAAACAAAAAAGAAAGATAAAGCAATCTTCACCACAGAATCAGTTCATAAATTCCCAATCCAACTCAAGGATCATGAAGAAAGCCAGGATCTTGATCACCTACAAACAAAACAAAAAATGAAGGATTGGATGAAAAAAAAAAAGAGTACTTATAGAGAAAATCAAGGCTCCATGAAATGGTTTTAGAAGAAAATAATAACAGGACAAAACTTGCTCTAAAATACTTCAATTTATTAGAAACTGAAACAAGAAGACAGACAATTCGTTCATCCAGAAAATTAGTCCCATGTAGAACCAAAACATACAGTTGAAACCAAGCTTGTGAAATGTATCAACCATTAAACAGCAAATATCTCTTGCACAATTGTCAGAAGATAAAATAGGCCTTGTGAAACTGATTGCAAAACACTAAGGACTAGAGAAAAGGTGGAGAAAAGAAGATAATGCACAGAAAAATGTCTTTAAGAATGCTGGCTCAAACCAATATCAGCAATATTTCTTTCAGTATGCTAAAATGCATGGTTTTTTGGATCCATTACAAGCTTCAGTTCAAGAATAGACCACAATCCCCTGCTAAGCTTATGCATAGCCACATACAAAATATATTTCGGCACTAACATAACCTTGATGTTACAAAAATGGTATATTTCTTTTTTGGGCCATCATATAAGGCACCTAAACTAGATACTTGAGCATCACAAAAATGCAGCGATGGGCCTTTCTTCATCCTCATGGAGCTTCTGATTGAGCCTTACTTCAAGGACTATTCAGATAGATCTGAAGGAACATTTACTTTTCATACTTGATGTTCAAGACTTCAAAAATTAGATACAGTCAACTGATGCACAAAGCAAAGTCTCTAATATACGTTCCTTTTCGATATAACTAAAGGCATAAAATCAACCATACTCCTGATTTGCTAGTTGAATGCACTCTAACATTATCATATCAGCACAAATGTAACAGATAAAGCAAGAAGAACACAGAGGAGCCTCATCATTGCTTAAATAAGCTATATGATCTATATTTTAGTTTATGTAACTTGTCAAAATCATATGATTTTTAACACTAGCAAACGTTTAGCAGCAGACTCTCTATAAAAGATAAAAGAAACTCATAGAGTAGAGCACCGTGAGAGGCTACAAAGTGCAAACAGGTTAAAAAACTTCACCTTGCTTCCCCACAGCATAAACGGCAAATGGATCTAATAAAAGAGTTCATACTTTAAAGTTTAAACCATTACCCATCTACAGATCAGTGATGTGTCTACCACCGTACTTCATTTCATGGCCTATAACAAGCAGATATGAAATGGTCGCCCATCTTTTGGTGACAAAATTATCCCTTCATTTCTAGCTTGTCTAATGTTGAAAAACTGAACTAATAAGCTGCAAAGCATTAAAATGTAAACACTTGGAGGTACTTGAGAAATTGCAGCATAACAAGCAAGTCCCCATGCTGCTTCCTTGACAGCCAAGGCAGATGGGCCACAGGGAATGCTAACAACTATATGCTTGAGAACTTTTTTTTTTATCAATCTTCGTCCTTCCACTGAAAATAATTCTTCTTTTCAGTTGTTGAACTTTTCAGTTCTTCATCTTTTCACGATAACAGAATTTGTGGTTGATATGTGTGACAACTGCATTTCAGGCTATCAGCTGTTCAAAAAAATTGTAGACACTTGAATGTATGACCTTTCTTCACAAATTGATATTTGATGCAATCAATCTTTATGTACAGGGTAAGAAGATTTTATGTGCCATCCGATCACTATGTGAACTTCCCTTGAAAAGTCTCAAATACAATTATCAATATCCTAAATGCATACACTTTCATGCTTAACATGACTCCTGTCCACTACCACTAACAACATCAGCAGCTTCAGAAAATAACATATGCAGAACAGCATGGATATCTTTGATTTATCCACCAAGAACCGGAATCCTGAAGTAGATACCAAGGACAACTATCATATTCTCTAATTTCCAAAAAAACATGAGGACCAAAATCGAACAATAACTAGAAAGTACAAAGTCGAAAAGGAAAAAGAAAAAAAAAAAAGTTGACACTAAGCTCATGAAACCGATTAGTGAGCCCATTGAGTCTATTGATGTTCTGGTGATCTTTGCAAGTTAATTCAGGCTCCACTCCACATACTTAATCATAAGTGCATTATTTCAGTAGGAAGCTTCTTGCTTTGGTGAATTAAAAATTGCACCAAGGCAGCCACGTACTTGATACCATGCACGAAATATCTAACAAATTCAGCAGGTGTGAATAACCTCACGAAGCAACGAACAATAAGATTTAAGCGACGCAATGGGAAAAAATGCACAAAACACAAAAGAGATCTGTCACATTCCTTGGCTTAAAGTCCAAAGCCACAGCAATGAAGGGAGCTAGGGTTTTCTGAACAAGAGAGAGAAAGGATTGATCCTCATACCTCCTTGCACCCCCATCGACAACACTGATCTTTTTTCTGCTTGTCTCTATCCAGCATAAGTCATCAAGTGGAGGAAGCCTCTCTCTTTAACCATTCCTTAATGTTTGCCCCATGAATAAATCCACCGGCATTCTTGAGGCTGGCTGAGAAGAACTCTACAAGCGAGAAAATGATACTGGTTCCGATCTCGTGGTCTAGTAGGGGAGATGCCTCTGTTTGCTCTCTGCTTCATCGATAGATGAGGGAATCAAGTGGAGGAAAGGAGTCCTGCCTCTTTTGTACTCCGACAAGAACCTCATCATGTTGGAAGGCTGCAGAACGAGGGAAGCACGGAAAGGTGATGCACATTCACAGCATCACAAATGTCGATCCCTCTCTCTTTCTCTCTCTCCCCCTTGAAAATATTTGCCTCCTCTTATTATCTTATACAAGAATTCAGCTATAAGAGGAACGACTTTTACCATTTTATCAACCACAAACCTTTCCATGGGAATAATCGTGGCGGAAGCTATTTTTATTGTTGTGGAACCATGAGCAAACTAAACGAAGTAAAAGAGAGTCGAGAATAGGCATTGACACTCTGCTGGTATATCTCCCATGAAATACATCCAGAAACACCAAGAAAGGAATCTGACTCAGGATCCCTCAATTCTCCCATGAGAATATGAATAATATAACAAAATATCTACAAAGAACGCAACACTGCCATATGGATAAGAGAGAAGAGATGACCGACCTTGTCTCATGCAAATCCCAAAGATTGAAGCCCACCAAAATGGTGAACAAAGTAATAGAAGCAACGATGGCATTGAACCCCTGCTGGTATCTGCATATGAGCCATGAGACGCTGGAGACACCTGACGCCCCTATGTCCATGAGATTATCGTTCCACTCCTTCCGATCCTTGCTACCGGATGAAACTGGCAGCGGCGGCCACCATTATTATCTGCACATACTCTGTCATTCCCAAATGACATCCCTTCTGCGCACACTGGGTGGAGGGGGGAGAGAGAGAGACCGCACGTCGGAGCACATTTGATCAAATTGGTGAATGGCCTCCATTTAACTTCCAACGGCTCTCCAGTCATGCCATTCGCAGAACTTACTGCCTCCACGACTCCACGTGCTTTGGTGGTTAAAATTTAACAATAACAGATCCAAAGCACATATGATAGATCCAAAGTAGTAAATAAGGAAAAGAACTTTGGGTGCCCATTTTTCTCATTTCATATCGGTGCACATTAAAATTTTAAAAATTTTATAACTAGTGCTTCTTAGGAAATGAGTTAAGTACATACAATTTGCATGGAATTTATTGGATATGACAGAGAAAATATGTGTGTGTGTATATATATATATATATATATATAGACTTATAGTCCTAAAAAAATATTTTAAATATACATATAAATGGTAGTTACCAACTATTTATTTATTTATTTATCTAAAGGCGGTGACTGGTGACTTCAAAGATTTTATGAATTAATACCCTTCAGATGGGGTACTATTGACAACTAACATGAAAAGAAGAATTCCAGTCTGTCAATAGAAATTAGATACATGGCCAACCAATTCCAAATACATACCCACACACACTTATAATTTAATAGATTAACACAATATTCGAAACTGATTGTTGGACAGACGAGTTTTTTCCAAATCCCAAATGACCTAACTAATGACACAAATTTTAATCTTTCAAACATTTGTCCGACAAAAAATACACAAAACAGGGGGCTGAAAAACAAACAACCATTTACACGAAAATGATAGAGGGAGATTCACACAATTTCACACTAAAATCCAACTTCGAGAACATGACATGATAAAAAGGTTCAAGCCAAACCGCTCCAATGTAGTTATATATCTACAAAATGGAATCCAGTACGAAGACCTGTAGAATCCAAAACGCATGCTTTCGATTCGGAAGTGTTAATGCAGGAAACCATTCCAGAAAAGTGGCTCCTCCTCATTACTTGCAGTACCGACATATCTCTTCATGTCATCCCATAAGGAATGAAGATGAACATAAACATCAACTTTACCTCATGCATGCTACGGATCAGTTGCCAAACTAAAATTTAGCCATATTTCCACATGGCTTATTAATAGCAGTAATATGTGAAGTGTAGGAAGTCCATATGGCATGCTTAAATTGCGTTGTGTTAAATATTTCATCACAATGGAGAGCAAGATTCCTCAGCACCCATATCATCCACATAACTATAGGGAGAACTACTTTCCAACACTTCCATTTATGTCTGGGGCTGCACAGCGGGCTCCATATCCATTTCTCCAAGTGTACGATTGTTCATCCTTGAGAATA
Organism: Nymphaea thermarum; assembly: GCA_011799765.1. Taxonomy (NCBI): domain Eukaryota; kingdom Viridiplantae; phylum Streptophyta; class Magnoliopsida; order Nymphaeales; family Nymphaeaceae; genus Nymphaea; species Nymphaea thermarum. The sequence continues at coordinate 134,081 of JAANDH010000671.1, read as the reverse complement.
GCAATTCATGTATCATTTCTGTTATACTTTCAAAACAACTTTATTGGCCCAATGCAGCAAAAGTTAGATTATTCTACATCACAATCATAGTGAGATTGTCATTCCACTCTTGCTGTTTGGAAGAGTACCCAACAGTTGAAGTTCATATGAAGAAGCAAGATGTCAAAATTCCAGCGGTCAAATCTAAAATTGAACTGATTCTCATTCTCCATTTTCACCCACTTGATTCTTAAGCAGAAACTAGTGTTTAACCATGTTATTCCAAAGCCAAGAGTATTTCCTCTTTTGTTTGCAGTTGCAAAAACAGCAGGAAGAGAGAAATTTACTTCTCCTATTGATCCAAAGACCACCAGATTGCAGCAGGTTCATCATAATATGGATGAGATGATTTATTCAGAAAACATACTTTTATGGTCTATACCCCCTTCAGCATAAACTTTGCACCGATGGCAAAAGCTATGTAGTGAGAATTCATGCTCTCAGGCCAATCATTTCAGAGAAACCTGACAACAATTCTCTCAATATCCTTAAAAAGTGTGATCAGAAATCGGAAGAACAAAATCTAGTACTCAAGAATCTGGAATAAGCCGTAAGTTCAAACAAAGTACTCAATAAGGCCTAATATAAGTAAACCCTGAAAGAGGACTTAGGCAATTTATTTGCAACTTAGCAAGCAAAATGAAGATGGTTTGAAAATGACCAACAAAAGTCACATTCTGTAATCATGCTAACAAATAGGAAAAGTGACAAAAATGATAACATAGACAATTTATTCATAAGACATATAATAAATCCCATCAAAATTCCACCTTCACAAGAGATTCACATATGTCAGGAGCTGCACTCTCCAATGATTTTTTAGGTTGAAAAATACTACACCAACACAAATTAACTAAATAATTTAAAACAAAATGATTTGAATCAATACAAGTCGTGCCCAACAATCATTTGAAAAGGATAGCACATTAAAATTATTTTTCTCTTAAAATGAAAGCATTAAATAGAACATAATTTTATAGAATAAGCACATCTAATGAACAAGTATTCAGTTTTACTCAATTTATAGACAAATAGAAATATCTGAGTAAAATTTCCCTAAACAACTTAAAAAGAAGATGAAAGAGATTATAAAAATAAAGAAGGTTTAAGCAAATGCAAAAATAAATTGAAAAGAAAAACACAATAAGTTCAATAATATATTAGAAAGAAAATACAAATAGACTTTAAAGATTGTTAAGAAAATGCATTATGTAACCAACAAAAGAAAAGGCAAAGTGTTTCGTACACCATTCTTCGTGGTTAGAGTGCAACAAAGAAAAAAGTACGTGGAGTATAAAAATGCAATATGCAATGTAATTAAATAGGTTAAACTTACACGAGCAAATATGAAAAAATTACTCAAACAGAAATCCCCCCTATACCACTGACAGAAGCTACATAGCAAATAAAATAAACAAAGCTACATAGCAAATAAGCTTGCAATGAAATTACTCAAAAAAGTCAAAAATTATAAGAGCTACAATCCAAACATCTAAACAACATTATACTATTAAGGTTACAAACAGAAGAAACTAAAAAAAACAAGTTACTGTAAAAAAAACTAATTAAACTGATGACAATAACTAATCATCAAATGACAACATAAAAAACATAATGGATTCTAAGGAGGTATGCCATCAGTAAATAGCCATAAACAGCAAAAAACTACCAAAACACACTTATTATCAACTATGAAATAAGGTCAAAGATACAACTATGTAAATAGCACCCCATGCCACATGGGTGTGTAGTGCGGCAGTCGGTGTGGTGAGACACATCCCAAAAAACATAGTTGAGGGGAGCAATTAGGGCATATATATATATGTATATAAATATTCAAAAAGATATTAGGAGAGAGAACACATATAGACTTCGAAGATTGTTTAAAAAAGGGATTATGCAAGTAAATAAAAGAAACGCAAATCGTTTCCATGCACCATTCTTCCAATCATGTGGTTAGAGTGCAACCAAGACAAAAGTGTGTGGATTATAGCATGTTATACGCAATGTCATTCAACAGGTTAAACTTACATGAGAAAATATGAAAAAAAATTCTAAAACAGAAAATCCACAAAATGCCAATGGTGCACTTCCCAAGAAATTAAATATCATGATTTTCCAGCTTTTTGTTTGCAAGTTCTTTGTAAGTACTTACATGTAAGCTTTTTTTAATATGTTATGATGCCATATATTTTAACTACTTGAGGTTCCATTTGACAACTTTTTGTTTGAAAGCTTGGACGTTTTCTCATCTTTAAAATAAAGAATTTTTAGACCTAAGCAAGTTGTTTGATCTTCTATTCATTCATCTTCATCTTTGGGAAATTGAACACCAAACGAAGGCCTTCAATGCAAGTTGTTGATTCCCAAAAGATACTTATAGCCTTATTTCATAGTAAAATGTCTAACGATGGTATTCATCCTCAAACTAGCCATTAGGTATTTCACAAACCCCCAACCACATTGCACTATTTGTCATCATCCTCGAACCGTGACATTTGCACCAAAAGAAATTCAAAAACCCTGCTGCTTCCTGCCACCAAATCACACCATTATTCAACTCTGAGCGTCATCCCAAAAAACCAATATCAGTTCGTCCATGACATAGCCAATAATTACGAATGAATGCATCCCAAACTATTGTGCCAAACACGTAATGTCCTTGACTATTTCATACAATTACCACATCCTTATTTCCCATAATCCCAAAACTACTTCCAAGGATGGGAAAAAAGAATCTTAAAAGCTACTTAGAAGACCACAAGGCACTTATTGAATATGGCTATGTTTCATAGATTTCTGATCTCAAATCTGCCTTATGTGAAACCACTAATAGTGGATTTCATAACTGTATATTTCATATCTGGATTACGTTGTACAGACCATGTGTTTACAGAGCATTTCTTTTATTCAGTATTCATATAACTATAATGATTTTGATCATAGTAGTGCCACATCTGCTGCATTAGCAACTCACAAATTTTTGCATTACAAGAAAATGCCTTCCCATTGCATGTGAGAACATATGCATTCTCAACTGAAACATATGGTGCTACTGTAGCTCGTGCTCAGACTGATACAGCGTAATTCACTCCCAGATAGTCCAGAGAAGAATGCCGACAGAGGCATGGCAATGAAATCAGTTTTGTGAAAGATGCTATTGAGATTGAAGCAGGAGACTATTGTGAAGTATTAATTCATTCCTTTCTGTGGACTTCTTTTAAAAAAATCCCCAATTGCTTTGATCTGTCTGTGAGATGGACATCCTCCTTTGCCTCCGTTTTCTTTTTTAGACAAATGAGGAGTAGGCACTCTTAAAGATACGTCCCTCAGTTCATGAACCGATAGATGAGAATTACCAAGCAACATAAACTATATGTATCGACTTATTACATGTTTCCTTATTTATGAAAGCACTAGCACATGAAGATCAGAACACATCTTATTGATCATGATCTACAAAGGAAATCACGCATCACAACAGCTTCATATACAAACGATTGGATTCTGGGCCTGGTTGGTGCTACCGAATTGGAAGAATGAGTCCTATGTCCAACTTATTTTCGCTATATATCAGAATCCAACGTTTACATCTCTAATGACAAACACGATCTTTATTGGTAATCCAAACAGACGTACTAACTTCCAGGGCTCAAAGTCGGTTTTATTCATACATATATGTATATGCATATGTATATGTATACGTATATATGTAGACGAGAAGGGGATTCACAGTCGATGCAGGACCGGTTATATATACAATTACCACGTCCTTATTTCCCAGAATCAAGAAATTAGATCCAAGGATAGCAACCTAAAAACACACACCCACTCGATCACCAAATGAAAGCAAACGCTGAAAAGGATCGCCAGACATCAAGACAATCACCACCTTCCATCGTCATATTTCATCTAACTAACCGCGACAAAGAAAAAACATCCAAAAAACTTGCTCCAACAAAACATAAGAAGCCAAGAAGGACAACAAGAACGGTGGCACATCCGAACTCACCTTGATAATGTCGTGCATCCGGACGATATTCGGGTGATTAACCTCCAACAGATGATTAATTGGCCGCCATTGATCTCCCTCTTTCTATCTCGATCTTAATCTCAATCGGGTTTTCATCTTCACCGCCGCTGCCCACTCAATAATACCACTACAACAATGTATAACGACATTGATATGCCCTCAATCAGCAAAAAGAATACACGGTGTACCGAAGAAAAAGAAACGAAAGGAACGAGACATTGGTAAGAGCGCATACATCTATGACAAGGCATTCCTTGCAAAGAAATCCTCGTCCCCATTCCTTGCAAAGAAATCCTCATCCCCATCATCCGATGGCTTCACCATTATCATCCATTGACATCCGATGGCTCCCCCCTGCGGACGAACTCTTGTCATTGAAAGAGATGAGCACCATTATCATCCATGCCCTGCGAACGAACTCCTGCCATTGAAAGAGATGCCGCCCAAAGAGCTCAATGGCGTCTGCTGCAGAGAAAGAAAGGGTCGGGGAGAGACGATGGTGTGCATGGCTGCATGCCGCCGCGCTCTAACGGGAAAAAGGAAGAAAAGGAGTGGAAATTACACCTTAGCAAGGAGGGGTGACCGACTTACCGATCATCGGGTCGGATCTGCACAAAAAATCTGTTGTCAAACCCATGTGTTGAATATATATTGGATCTTACCCGATCCACGCTTATGACTTTTTTTTTTATCTCCCCATCCAAATCCAAGACCCTACCAGTAACATAGTCTTGGAACATGTTCTATTTGGTCGCTCGGTTTCCATGGACATCCCAAATTACAATACATGAGAAATCTCCACCATAATTCTCATACTCACTTATTTACAGAAAATTATAACTTGGAGAGAGATTTTTTTTCTCTCAACTGTTTACGTTCTTTTTTCTTACTTTTTTTTTTATCTCGTTACTCATAAAACATTAAGATTTTGAAAACACTGGGAAGTTGGAAGTTCTTTATTTGTGCACCTTATGTGATCTTGTATCCCCTCGTTTTTTCCATCCACTTTTGCGGTGACCAAAAAGCTAAAAAAAGAAAAAGAAAAAAAAAAAAACTTTTTAGACTGAAGAGTTGTAAAAAGATGAAAAATGCTATTGAGATTGAAGCAGGAGACTGTTGTGGGGATTAATTTGTTCCTCTGTGATAGACTTCTTAAAAAAAATCCCCCAATTGCTGTGATCTGTCTGTGAAATGGACTCAGTGCTTTGGTCCTTTTTTCTTACTTGGTCAATGCTGATCGAGTTTTAATCTTGACGGACATGATGTAGCCGTGTCGAAACTGTGTCTAGCCGAGTTGACACTGACACGTGTGCTCCTGTGCCGTACCCGTCTTTCATGGCTAACAGATATGGATATGGATGTCCACTGGACCTCTCTCTAAATATCTCAATATTTATATGCTTGGCAAAAATCTTGAAGAATGAAAGGATAAGGATGTTGATAGGGGCAGGAAGATCTTACCTATCTCAAGGAGGACCGTTGCAGATATTGTTAATCTAGATCATCAAAATTAGGATTGCGATTGTTCTTAGTTGGAATACACAAAATCTATAAAGTGATTGTAATGAGAAACTCTTTAAGGAAGACGGCTAGCCTAAGGCTGAACAAAGTTAGGCCATGGATGTAGGTCGTATTTCATACCGAATTTTGAAAACCTGCATGTGTTCTGAGAGAGAGGTGAGCTGAATGTTTTTCCGTTCTTCTTCAAATCGTGTATGGTATCATAGCCTTGAAGAGGTTGTCACAATTGCTGCTTATATTCTGCCACTTTTCCTCATTCTTTGTGTGTTGCAGCGTGTTGGCATTGCCTGAAGTTCATCTGTGCTATCATGGATTTTCTCATGGCTTAATCAATGCCACGTGGCTTGAAGCTCCCTCAATCAGGCGTTGTCTCCTAGTGATCTCATTCAATCCTACATTTACAAAAACACAACTGAAAATTATTTTTTGTGGGAATTCCAATTTATTTGCATTATCAGTTTGTACAGTTTAACAGCCTTTGTTGATGGGTCCAACCCATTTCCAGAAAAAATGATATAAAGGGTCTATAGAGAATATCAATCCTCATGGGCTCAACAAGATCGAGCCCTCTTAAGTTGGATTCTGTCTTCTCATGGACGAATACTTCAAACATGCTAAGGTTATTGCACATCAATTGATCATGGTGGCAAAACTGATTGATGAGGATGACCTGGTCATGCATATCCTTCACAGATCATCTAATATGGCATTTAAGACATCTGTGAGCACGCATGTAGAACCAGTCTCTGTAAATGAGCTCTATGGGTTATTGATACATGAATATCTACTTCAGGCATCTAGTGATCAGCCAACGGAGTCTCTCTTACTGTCAGCCAACTTTGCTTAAAATCAGGCAAATAGTTCTGATCAGCAAAAAGGAAACTACAGAGGAAAGAATTATAGAGTTATAAAAAAAAGGTTGGTGGAGCAACAAGAACAAAAGTCAAATATCTTTTCTTGACTGTCATGGAGATATACATATTTTGGTGAGTTTATTTAATTTTTTTGTTCTAAATTGTCTCTATCCCATTTATTCGTAAATAATTTTCAGGAATTGACCAAGGGCGACAGGATAAGCGCTACCCATCGCATGTGGCATGCCAGGGTCGAAATCTTGTTGATCTTGACCCAATTTGAACCAATTTTAAAGCTAGGATTTCTTATTCTGCATGTCTCTCACTTGAGACCAAGTGTTTGTATGTAGTACCTTGACACAAAGGTTGTTTGCGAATTAGCTGGATGTTGAAAGTTGGTTTTGTATATTATATCGGAGAATGCAATGCTATCAAAATGCCAGTTTGATTTTCTATCCAGTACTGTATTTAGAAAAGAATGTTTAATTTAGAAGTTATTTTGAGGCATTACATTATATACATTGATTATGTCTCATTAAAAATGGTTCTCAAGGTGCCTCATATAAACTTGCCTTTTCGAAAAGGTAAATGATAATTAGTACTTTAATTATTTTGGGAAAGAGTGTTTCCCTACGATACCTCATGAAACATAAATGAAAATTAATTAAATAATATGCAATCACTCAAATTGGTGCACAGAATCCTCCTGCTAGCTAGATGTGACTCATGAATGCTAGCGTTGTCACTTCTGGAATTTTAATCATTAAATAATCAACAACACATAACGAGAGTGATTAATTTAAATTTCTTAACAATTAGTACATAAATGACGTTGATTTGTCTACATATTAATTTAAATTTCTTATAATCTCTCTCTCTCTCTCTCTCTCTCTTTTCTTCTCGAAGTATCTTAGTTTAATTAACACAAATGATGCATAGTTGATGTAAGATCACCGTAAACACAAGTCTATAGCAGATACCATACTTTAAGATTATTGCAATGATAAATTGATGACGGAGCATATGTTCAGCCAAATTAAGTTTGCTGAAGTTGGAAATCTGGTTAGACACCAAGCTTGTCCAACCTGCTACTTCAGAAGTGGCCATATGTTATTTGCTGAACAAAATAAGGGGCTAGTGCTTATTGCTTGTTCACGGGATCCAGAGTACCAATACAGGCTCCCGATTAGGGACCTCTTAATACCTGATTAGTTTTTGCGCTCACATTGAGAGCTACTGCTCCCAATTATTGCTCCAATCTCCTCTGGAATCTAATTAATTTGAGTAATATCGATCAAGTGGGCTTACACAGTTAGCAACTTCAATTCTGAACCGATTAGTCTGGGTAATCAACAAAATAAGATCAGTTTTGCAGATTTTCCGAGTACAAACAAATTAGAAAATTAACTGGAGTCCATGTACTTGTAAAAATGGGAACTTCAGCTACTTAGAACTAAATCCAACCCAACCCCGACTTGCCAACAATAATACTTATAAGTTGGGGCTTTCATGTGAAGTGGCAATTCCAGCCCTCTGCGTCATAGTGTTAACTGTGCTGTGGAAAAGCTCCTGCATCTCCATGATATGCAGTTCCGATCTAACATTGATCTCTGCCATTGATCACCTGCTATGATGACCATTGATCTCTTGCCATTGACGGTGGAAATGTTAATGCATTTTAAGATTGTCTAGCATCTGCCTTTGTCATGATGGATTGTGCTCTATCATCCTCCTGTCCATGGAATCATTTGGTCGACCATCCGATGAAGGGCAGACATGATATCATGAGTGCGTGGAACACCTTTATGTAGAGGTCAATTGATTGCTAGTGGGGACGTTGTACCACAAATAGACGTTGATTTGGCTGATCACCTGGCCTGTTTTCTTCTTCTTCTTCTTTTCTCGTTTCAATTTTTCTTGGTTATGCAGTTAAACATCCACAACTAATAGTACTCAGAGTTCTATGAAGTTTTCTTGTTTTTTTTATCCATTGAACACAATTTACATATGAAATAAACTTATAAACTGAATTTCATGAACTTGATCAACCATCGCAAGGGGAGAAATCATATGCTCTGTTTCAGAGTACTGCATTTCGACTCCCGCTCCCCATTAGATACAAGCCACATCGTGAACGTCATGCTGAATTGATCCCACTCCCACTCCGTGTGATATCGATTATAAAAAGGAGACAGCGGAAGAGGATAAAAGAGCGATCATCATGTTTTACCCTGACTGATGGGAGCCAATTTTCTAAGGGGAAGTTGCTTCAAGAATATTCTAGTTTAATTGAACATATTTGTACTGACGTGCAGACAGCTATAACCATGAAAGTTCCAGCTGTCTTTATACATCGCTGAATTGGCATTTTATGGCACGCAACGAATGCCCATGAATATATTTGTTTTCCCCTTTTTCTAAAAGGACGGATCTAGATGTGAACATAGCGGCTTTAAGTGCAGAATCTAGAGAATCAGAAACAGAACCATCTAATCTCGCAAATCTCTAAAAGTAATCATACAACACAATCTTGAGAGCTTGAATGTACAAGATAGCCTAAAAAATTAGGCGCCCACCAACAACCTTCAACCAAGAGATAATGAGAACAAATAAGATCTTACAGGGGAACTCACAGGTTAAGAGGCAAATGAAACTGTTGACAACCAAAAATTTGCAGTGAAGAGTTCTGTATGAAAACCACTATACCACATTTCCCACTGTTGAATCCCTCCCACAGTGTGAAGTTCACCGTCCCTGATATCGTCTTCTTTGCTGAAACATCACGCACACTGCACAGTTTCTCCAGCTTCCTCACGACGAAATCATTTTTTAATATACAACCTTTATTATCTCCCCTGGAAATCTCAGTCACGAGGCCACTCTCATGAAGAGCGACCATGACGTCCACGCCCTTCTCATCCACCTTCGTCCTCAGAGCACCACGCAAGGAAACTTCTAAAGTGTCGGGTGTTCGTCTTTGGAAAGTTGCCTGTTGAGATTTTTAGAATCATTAGTTCAAAAAATCGATCCCTAACTTAGGAAATAGGCATCCACTACACATGTTTACAGAACAAGCATCGCTTGTGCTCTCAACTTGATCAGAACAACACCACCTGCTTTTTCTTTTTAACTATGTTACAAGCAAGCAACTTAAAGACATGGAAGCACATACTTTTCATGTAACATACTACCAACTATGTTACACAAGCACAATATGACACGAGCAGATGACATAGCTCGTAACACAAATCAGACACTATAGCAGAAATTGAAGTTCATACCATTCCTGTATTTAACCTGATGAGAATCTGAGAATAATATACATAAAGGCACAAGGATATGATTCTTGAACTTTTCAATTCAAAGATGTCTCCAATATGCTAAAGGGGATAAGTAAGGGAACAGAACTGGAGTTTTTGTAGAAGGCATTTTAGCTAACACCAAAGGGGCAGCTTCTCTTGAAAACGTTGCAGACACGAAGAATGCAATCATCACACGTCCTCCTTACATTTTGGGGAATTCAGATTCCAGATTCAAGTGAAATAAAACTTCAGATCTCATCTGAGCAAAAGGTCTCAATCACCATTTGACTAACTTATGGACGGAGGAGTGATAAACTTGTTCTACCTTCTCTTCAGATCAGATCTAGCTGCTAAATCAGCAGGTCACTCCGCGTTTAAAGACGCTCTACCTAATCAGACACAGACAGCTGATGGCGGGTAGGCACAGCTAATCTATTTGATGAGTTCAGAACTATAATTAGTTCACCCTCCTAGTAGGTTCAACCAATTTCACTACATAATAGAAAATGAAATTTGAGTTGATGAGAATGAACTTGGTAAAGCCATTTACAAGAGCGGGATAGACAAATAATGTCCAAAAATTCATGTAAAATCTAAGTTTACTGCCTAAAAATAATAAATATATCACATATAACTTGATCCAGATAATATTGGTGGTTAGATTTATGTAGGTAAAATGTGTGTCACCACAAGAGACAACGGGACAATAACGTCTCAGCCAAGCAAACCATATAATTGCTTTTAGATACCATCCTTCTGATATAAACATGAGCAACATTGAAATTTAATGACCCGAATTTCTTTGAAAATACATAATACGATAAATTATCGTAAATTATAATTAAAGGCGAAGAGAAATGACCTCATCGAAATAATCCGTTTTCGTAATTTCCGCGATGTTATTGCAGTTTCCTACACAATTTTTAACGTCTTCTGAATTTCTTTCTTAGCTGAATTCCTTTTTTCAGAGACCAGATCTCTGGTCTTTGAGTCTTGCATCGTTTCTAATCTTTGAAATTTTATCTATGCCAAGAAATCTTTTAGACATCCATTTTGAAAATTTCAGACATCTTTTACAGAAAATTTTTGGACCCATGGTTCTGGTGCTGGAGCTTAACAAATTGAGGGTCTCAGATCTGAATTACAGTTATCACAGAATAGCGCCGATACGGCTATACCAACAAAAACTACGAAGAAGCGAAAATTACCACCTTAACTCCACCTGTCTAGTTCATCACGCAACAAGATTCATCAAGAAAGAGAGATAGAGAGAGAGAGAGATGACCTGCATTGTCGGGCCGGGGAAAGTGGTGGCTTTGCCGATGTCCTCCAAGACGGCCGCCTCGCCGGTGGCGAGGCACTGTGACCGGCCCTGCACCACCGACTGCGGCGTGTAGATGGAGTCCTCTCCCAAAGCCTCCACCAGCGCCTTCTGCCTCGCGCTCCACAGGCTCGACGCCAGCGGGTCCTTCCAGCCAAGGTGGTCCCAGTACTCCACGTGGTACGCCAGTACGATCACCGGCGGGCCTTCCGCCGGCCGGTCTTCCTCGCTGCCCAGACGCGAGAGGAACAACTCGGCCTCCGGGGAGGTGGCACACCCCTGGGCGGTGAAGAACTCCACTAGGACCGCCCCACCCTTCCCCTGCTCCTCTGCCCCGCCCCCACCGCCGGCAGTATGGACCTTCCCCGCATTTGCAGACGCCTCCTTTGCACCGCCGACGCCCCCACGACGGAAACACGCAAAGAAATTCGGTGCCATCGACGGGAAACCGCTCTGGATCTCGTGGAACCCTCACCACAGAGAGAGAAGAAGACAAGGAGGAAGCAGTGGGTTGAGATAGCAAGAGTGGGGTTAGAGAGGGGGCGAAGCAGAGACTTCCTTTTGGTAGAATGGTAGCAGCTAAAAGGTGAATTTGCTGCTCCGATCGAAGCCGTAAACGTGTACGGTATGGAAGGTCGCGTCAGCCGGATTCGGTGGCGAGAGCAACGGAATTACTGACAGCCCTGCCGCCTAACCAATCCAACCCCTCTTATTCAGGGCCCAGACGGCCTCTGTCTGCCTGCCGAGGGTGCCCAGCTGCACAATTTTTAAATTTTAATACGGCTGTCGGTGGCTAGTTGGTAAAGATTTCAAGAACACAATTGCGCCGGCCATCAACGTGACTGATTTTTTAGTTGAGATCGAGAAAAAAGAAAAAAAAAATTAAAAGTGGCCTGTTTTCTTCACATCAGATCTGACATTAGAGATGCAGTGGCGCAGTCATAAATGATAAATAGATCAACGCGAGCAAAAATTTAGAGAAACAAAAGGAAAGAACAAGAAACTCAGTCTTACATTGTTCAGGAGAGTAAAGGTGAGAAAAAGAAAGAAACGAACCGCGTGCTCGTGTTGTTTAACGAACAGCTTCCTGTCCACCAGCACGCCTCATCACCTTACTTGTTGGTTCCACCAAAATTACTCCTTTCATCTGGTTGCCATTGTATTCGTATATTTTCCAATCTTGTAATCACATTTTCTTGTGTTCTATAAGGTTTGTTTTCAGACTTTCTTCGTCTTCCAAGCATCGAAACACTAGATTTAATGGAAAAAAATTACAAAATTTTCTATAGCTTATGAAGCACCACTTAGAGAGGTTTGAAAGGAAGGGCTGAGACACATATGGGCTTGTGCAGGCAGTTGCCCACACATGCCCGTAAAATTTATTTATTCACATATTTTTTGGTCAGATTATTTTGTTTATTCATATGGTAGTGCCATTCAATCATTTGTCTAATATTTATTCTATTCCCACGACTATAATTTTTGGCTGCACCATTGGTTGCAAGCATGTTGGGCTGAAAATAAACAAAAAGAAAACAGAGGCGCATACTTTCAAAATGGGGTCTACATTGACAACAATGTTACAAGAGCCGCACCAATTAAAGGAAACAGAGGCGCATACTTTCCTTGCTATTATTCTAACATCTGTATCTTTTTTTTTTCATTATGGGAAATGAAAGAGAAAATACAAACATGAAAAGATATTGTGGCTGCGCACCTTCCTTTATCTCTTGTGCTTTTAAAAGTAGATTTGGTTGGCACGTGTTCATCTTTGGAGTAGGAGCTAAGTTACCATTCTTTTCATAATCTTATTAAGTTAGCCCAACTACCAGGGCTCTCAGTCGCCATCGATTTGGTACACCTGATCATCCAATCAATTTCAAATCTATTCATTCATATTTGGTAAACAAATTTGAGTCTAATTGATAACTGAATTCAGATCCGGTATGAAATTTGCATAGTTGAATTCAAATCTGATCTGAAATTACATAAGTGATAGATCATATGGTAGTTGGATCTGAATTTGGTTTTAAAAAATATGATTCCAAACTTAAACCCGAGTTTCAAGCTCTAGATTTTCCAAGAAGGGACTCTAGTTGGATCGAAACAGTGTTGCTGAAATTTGATTTCTAAAACGTCTTAGTGGTAGTTCTTTTGTTCTTGCTTTTCTTTCTCTATTTCCATGCTGCTTTTCTTTATGTCTCTCGCGCCCTTTAGCCAATAACTACAAAGAAGAAGTCCCTTTGCTTAGAAGAAACTGAGATGCTTAATTTTTTGCTTCTTGACCAGGCCGAGTAAATGTAGATGCCATTCTTTTTACATTTAAATGGCGAATATTTGAGAGCTTTTAGTTTGCAAAGGCTTTTAGGCCTTTTATTTTACGTGAAGAAGGCCTATGACTATCTTTGAGATGGGTTTCCCGATCATATCAATCACATAAACAGAGCCAGAAAGCGATTATTCTTTTCCGTTAGGTGCTTCGGGTTTGGCCTTACCGGCCTCTATTTGATTATGCAATGGCCATAATGCCTTTTTTTTAAGTAGTTTTAAATCATTTTTGCCATATTTAAATGTCTACTTGCATGGATCTTAAAATGCCCAAAACTCTAAGATTCGATAATAAAATAATATTCGTGAAAACAGTTGCAGATCATACCCTACAACGATCTAAGACTGGCGATCTTAGTTTCGAAGATTTAAGAGATGACATCCAATCAGATTCGGAGTCAAAAATATCTACAGGGCAGATTAATTGAGTTTGAATATATTGCACCTGATCAATAAGGCCAATGTAAATCTAGATGACAGTCAATTTCAATGTGCTTAGTTCTGTCATTTAGGACTAGATTGGTGATGACGTAGAGAGTCAAATAAATATAACAATGTAATATCTTTAATTGCCATTAATGTTCAATTACACGATTTGAAATAAGCTAATAGACCCATGTAAGCTCATCATAACCAGCTAACCCATGGACCAAGACTCAGACCCTTGTTAGAAGGCTCAATCAACATTTGGAAGCAAGGAAAGAACAGAAGGAATGCAACCAAGTCTTAAATACATCTGTTGATAGCATTTGAGCTGAAAACGAACCTTCTGTTGTTGAGTAATCTTGTCAAAGATCACTGGAAAGCTACTGCAGATGTTTTTGTGCAGGTTTTGCAGACTAACAGCTAATTCATACTCTGCTTCTTTTGTTTCTGTGCTTTTGAAGGCTTGACTCAACTCTTGGTTTATCCTTCTTCTTGTGAAGATCAGGTTTATGTCTTGAATGATCTTTCCTTGATGTTCAAATCTAGGCCTTCCCCCCAGCAATCTGTGAATGCAACTGGCAAGTCGTGGGACATAATGCCTTGTTGAAGTCGCTATATATATTCATAATGAACAAGATCAAATATCACATTCATAAGAAATTGTTGGCAACTCACTATTCTAGTAGTGTTATTTCAAATAAATCAAGGTCGCAACATCCATGGGCATACATATATATACATATATACATGCACAAGCGTTTGATGCTTTGAACCCAAAATTTCTAACATCATCGATCATGTAAAGAATATACCATGGGTTCCTAAAAAGAAGAATGTCTTCCTGTGATGGAGCAACTTCAACACCAAGGAACGCATTACTGAAACATATTAATTAATACAAATTATAATATTTGTAAATTGCTGTTATAGTAAGAAGGCATGATCATTATTATATCATCGACTAAAGCATACCATAATTGAGTGAATTCATTATGTTTTTCCATTGAGCCATTAGATTGTAATGTCTAGTTATGTTTTTTGTTGCTTGATAAAGGGCTGTAATCATAGTCTAATTCTCCTCCCTGCAGTCTTTCTGGTCATTGCATCTTTCCAGTATTTGTGTTTCATGATTTGATCATTGATCTTGCTTTTGAGCTTTGAGTAATACATGCAAAGAAAACTGGGCGATAAGATTTTGAGAATTTATGGGAACTAAGAAACATGATATTGGACGTCAATTGTGCGTTTGGGGGTGTCCACTTGAAGTTCTTGATTGAGGCTCAAGTGCCACAATGTTAAATTAAATGCTAAGGCAGATTAAAATCACAGTCACAAATATCATTAATGGCTTTAAAACAGTGAGGTTTTTCTTAGGTATATTTTGGCAAAGCTGAAAATCTCAGAAACATTTGAAATAAAAAAAAAAAACCCTTAAAAATAAGGAAAAAGTAAAATAATTGAAACACTAATAAGAAAACATAAAAATAACTTGATAAAAAAAATTGACGTTTCGGTGTTGATAGAAAAAAATGATTAAAAGTTTAACTTAAGTTTTAACCTTCAAAGCAAAAAATAATGCAAAAATAATGATAAAACACGATAAAAACCTGAAAAAATCATTTTTTCAAAAAAAAAAAAAAAAAACCAAGAAGGGTTTCCATTTTCATTGATTTCAATGTTTTATCGGGTCTCAAAAAAAATATATATATAAAAAAAGGGTTTTCGGTGGCTATGATTGAAACTTTAGGGTGCGATTTTGGTGAAAGTTGATCAATGATAGATGTCTCGGTGGAAGCTTTTGGATGTGGTTGAAAAGGATGCATTTGGATACGCTTGTGCTTCAACTTGTTCCTTGACTCCAGATTCCATTTCAATTGGTGCTCGCGTAGGAGTGGATTTGGAGCCCCCACCTTGCCACTATCGTTATCATGATTCTTTTGAAAAGGAAAAATGATAAGTGAAACATTACTTTGGGATTCCAAAAGCTCTCCATATTACCATAATTGATATCACGTAATTTGCAGTCTCTGCAAGAGTGCCAATGGCAATACATTGACAGACATATCAACTAAAATTTGCAAGAACAGAGATACCAACATAATTTTTATACGATTATGCATCAGGAATCCTTTTTCCTATATAATTAATTTTATGATCTCTTTTCATTCATCTGTACTGAATGACCTACACAAAATGATTAATAAAACCAAGATTTTCATGAAATATATAATGCATCAAATAGAATATCTACGTACTTCGGATCCAACGAAAATTGCGAAGAAATTATGCATTTACAGAACGAAGTGAGGGATGCAAAGCATCTGAAAGTATGCAACGAGTCACTACAACAAATGAAGACAATACCTTCGCCTGAGAAAAACGGAATCGAAAAGAACGAAGAAATCTATCAGAGGCCGATGAGTCTACATACCACTACAATTGGAATGCCTTTATCAGCCACTTTTATATTCAACTGTCTATCCACAATTGAGTGCCATTTCTGCATCCACCAAATAAAGCTCTTTTTATTCTACGAGTCCAACTTTGATTGTTCGAAACCACGTCCAATATATCATAGTGAATCATTTAGAATTGGGCCACATACAGTGGGAAGACCCCTTC
>JAANDH010000671.1:16534-117535 GCA_011799765.1 Nymphaea thermarum | reverse complement strand
ATATATATATATATATATATATATATATATATATATATATATATATATATATATATATATATATATATATATATATATATATATTACTTGAAGATTTTACCACATTCTCCTTCCTAGTATGGCCCCATTTCAAGACCTTTTTTATAATCTAGGGGAAGAGCACACTGAGATGTGACAGCGACCACAGACATCTTAACCTAAACCTGTTTGTGAATTGACCAACTCTCCTCCTCGTCCCTAGGGGCTCAAACTCACGGATTTTAATTTGTTAATGTAGTACTTTGAAAAAGCTTAGGCCTATAATAGGGGAAAAGTTGTGTATGTCCAATATTACGTGTGGTTTTGTAGTTTTTCTTAAATTTATTGCTAAGTTTATTCAAGAAGATTGAGATCAAAGAGATCTATCATCAAAGATCTTATGAGATCCAAATTCATGGCCAGTCTAGAGTAGGTGCCTTTTGATGAGCGCATAAAGAAAGTTGGCAGGTTGTGATGTTCGTTGCCTCGCTTTTCTCTGTCACTAAAAAAGCGTGACACGATATAAAACCTCTCCCCCGCAATGCCTTTTTGCCAATTTATACATTCCGCAAGATCCCACAACTTGGGCAACTTTATAACATGTGAATATATTTGAAACCGATCTAGAAAGCTCTTTCCTTTTCATGCTCCTTTTGGGAGTTGCTTTGTCTGTGTGGTGAAACATATCGAGAACCTGATCATTCCCGTGAAACTGAATTCTAAATTAACCTCAAAAGTTTGTTGAATTGGATATCAGGAGTGGCTCTCAATGGATTAGGTTTATCTTGAGCCTTGTAGGATTAGCTCATAAATTGCTCGGAAGGCCCCAGGGTTCGAGGCTGTGTTGCGGCTTGGGTGGGATATGATACTTCCATCAACTGCAATGACGCGATCTGTTTACAGTTCAAGGGAATAGCACTCACAGGAATTAAAGTGACAACACACCTTCTATGTCGTCTTCTGACCAGCTATGTTACCTTCACTGGGCATTTGATTACCTCTAACTGAACTTGATTCTATACGTCAAGGATTTTAACAATTATGAATTTGATAATAAGATCCTTAATTCTCCCACTCATCTGTATTTGATCTATTATTAGTATAAATGAACAAATTAAAAGGGACCCTGAAATCTTTACTTAAATAAACTATGGATTTTGGTTGCAGATCTTTTACCACATTAGTTGACATATTAAAGTAAGATCCACAGATTAGATCCATGAAATTTAAGATTCAAAGCAATATATCAAACACCATTCATAACCATGGTGTGATCCAAATCTAGTCCATTCTACGCACGTAGGAGTGCACAATGAGTCGAGCTACTCGAGTACGGCTCGTGAACGAGTTCGAACTGGGTCATTTGCTTAACGAGTCGAGCTCGAGTTCACGAGTCGACTCGTTCAAGTAATCTAGTCGAGTTCGAGTTCACTGAACTCGAACTGCTAAAGCTCAACTTAGCTTGAAATTGATGTGTAGCGATTTTTTGAATATCTGACTTGTTTTTCAAATTAAAAAACTGGTATATTAAAGTTAATTAATTATGTAAGTTTTTAAAAAATGCATTCTTTGTCAAGCCTTAATCAAGTCAAGCTCGATTTATGCAAAGTAATAATCTATATATTCAAATGAGTTAGAACCTTAATCGAGTCGAGCTCGAGCTCAACACGTAACTGCCGAGTCGAGCTCGAGCTGCTTCTGTCGAGCTATTCTCGAGCTCAATGTTTCATTAGTCAAGCCAAGCTCGAGCTAGCTGAACTCGGGCTCGACTCGGCTCATATTCAGCCCTATACGGACCCCTAGAAACTTCTGAAACATGAAGACATCGACGGCAATAGCGCATTTTCCCCACATTACCCAATATATTTTCTAGTTTCTACAGTTCTACTAAAGAAAAAAAAAAATATGCATAGGGAGATCTTCTATCTTTGTCATGGCTTGAGGTCAATCATCTAGTGGTTCCAAGAAGAATAAATTGTGTGGTATCCATATGATCTGCAAAGCAGGGCACATTGGGGACAGCTGCTAGTGCAACTCCCACCTTCTCTCATAAATCTGTACTTTAAGACACTGTCCTCTTTGGCTCCACCAGCGTGGAATCGTTTCGAATCTGGAACCGGTGCTAACCAATTCTTATTAAGCTCTCTCTCTCTTGTTAAAAGATCATAGAAGAAAAGTTGTTTGGCTTTAGTGAGAGACCAACAGATTGGGAAATTCCGGACGAATTTTGTTAATTTCATAAAGGATGGCTAACCTTAGAATTTGCCTAGGGGAACGTTGTGCAAATAATCCTTTATTATTTTTAAATATTACTTTTTACGTTTTTCTTTTTAGTTCTTTTATATATTTTTCGAAAATTACACGTAATATTATTTTTGGCCGATTCATCGCCGAATCGGCTGAAAGTTTTATGGTTAGATAGTGGGGTCCATGGCATCACCGAAATCCATAAAAAGGGATGCTGCTGGTCAATGGGAGGATTTGAAGCGGCGACCAATGATTAGGATGGAAGGAGGACCCATGCAGAGTCAGCCCCCCTGAAACTGCTGCATCAAAAACTGTCATATCATGATTCTCATGACTTCCTTCTCTAATCACGGAGCTGAACCATTCCTTTTTTAAATTATTTCTTTATGAATCATATCATGATTCATTAAGTTGGTGGTTCACGTATGAAGACTCAAGTAAGGCAGAGAAACGTCAGGCCCCCACCAACAAAATGAATCACTGCCTTCTGATACATTGCACGTGAGAACAGAAGTTAGCGAAATTTGTTCTATATATTTTGCTTATTAACAAGGAAAATTTTTGAAATAGCATGAAAAGAAACAGATCGAGACGGCTAGTTTTTGTCATTTAAGCTACAGGCCTATTTATCTATGACTATTTCATTACCATGGGACATGCTCCCGAAAAGATTGAATAATAAAGAACTGAGGAGGATGGGATTTGAAATGTTCATTGACAACGTGTATTATGCATCATTTATCATTAAGATCGTCGCCATCTACGCTGAGGTCTTCGGCTTCTGCATCTCGACCATCTCGTCGTCCTCCGGCAGGACCTTGCCCCAGAACCAGTGCTTCCTCCAAACAAGGATCATCTCTTCGATAGGGACGTTCTTGGTCTCGGGGAGGAAGAAGAAGATGAAGGTCGTCATGATGAGGACCCACCCGGCGAAGAAGAAGAAGAGGCCGAACTTGAAGTGGCAGAGCATGGCCAGGAAGGCCTGGGCAATGGCGAAGGTGAAGAGCAGGTTCGTGGAGACGTTGATGCTCTGACCAGCAGAACGGATCTCCAGGGGGAAGATCTCGCTGGGCACCAGCCATCCCAGGGGACCCCAGGACCAGGCGAAGGCGGAAACGTAGGCGCAGATGAAGAAGACCACCAGGTTGGCCTCGCTCTTGGTCAGACTGCCTGTGCCAGAGAGTCCGAACTTCTGCCCAAGGATGACTCCAATCACCACCTGCATGAAACACAGAGGGGAACAAGAACAGAGGGCCGCCATTAGCCTAATTGAGGATTAAGTATACTGTCCATTCGTCCAACTGAATCAACAGTCAAACTACCAGTATGTGATTAAATTAATATCTATCCTACCAGCGTTAGTGACAAGGTAGATTGGTTGAGATGGAGTTCTTATAATCTTAGCAAGTCCTCTGTTTCTTCTTCTCTTTCTCTCTCTCTCTCTCTCTCTCTCTCTCTCTCTCTCTCTCACACACACACACACACATACCTAAGTTGCAACGTGATACCTCACTAGGACGGAGCACCCTTTTTCCCATATATGATAATATCCAAGTTTACGGGTAATTAACCATCTTGATGGCAGCAAATCAGTCATTCAAGTTGGTGGATGATGGATAGCACAGAACCATGTACTAATGCAGAGTATAAGTCTAGAACATGAAAGCTTTAGATGACCTCATAAATGAAAAGGAAGAATATGACCGTATGCACTTACTGGCATCATCAGAGAAGAAAATAACAGAAAATCCGTCGACGACATTATTATCCATACCACACAAAATTGTAGTTTTTTATTAGAGGAGAAGAAAGGCGTACCTGGCACAAGAACATCTGGATCCCCCCCTCGAGGAAAAGGAAGCGACGCCCATACTTGTCCACGCAGTAAACGGAGACGAGCGTGGCCACGACATTCACCACCCCTGTGATGACGGCGGACATAAGGGAGGCGTTGTTGCCGAAGCCGATGGTCTTGAAGAGGACGGGAGCGTAGAACATGATGACGTTGATGCCGGTGAGCTGCTGGAAGAAGGGGATGACGAGGGCCATGACAAATTGAGGCCGGTACTTGCGTGACACGATGTTGGCCCATGGGTGCTTCACCTGCTTGGACGACTCGCTGGCCTCGATGAGATCCTGGAACTCCTCGTCCACCTCGGTGGTTCCGCGGATGCGTTGGAGCATCTGCTTGGCCCGCTCTTGGTGGCCACGCTCGATCAGTGAGTTGGGGGTGTCGGGGAGGAAGAGCGCGCCGACGGTCATGATCACGGCAGGCACGGCGGCCAGGGCCAGACTCACCCGCCAGCCCCATCCTCCCTTGATCTTATTGGTGCCGTAGTTGACGAGGTTAGCGGCCAGGATGCCTATCGTGATGAACAGTTGGAAGCCAATGTTGAGCGCTCCCCTCAGCTTCGCCGGTGCCATTTCGGAAAGATAGACTGGTACAGACTGCAAATTGTATGATTAAACCACTGTCAGTCTCATAAGCACTAGATAATAAGGCGGGTTTCCAGAAAAGATTCAGCGGTGATTAATCACGGATGCATAAGGTGAAAAATCGATCCGCAATTTGAAGTATAATTTTAAGCATTTACGAACATTGTTCATCGTATTTCCTGATTCAGTGAACCAATTATTCTAACGGGGAAACATTTGGTATTCATGACATTCAAAAGAAGAATAGTTAAGTTTCAGGGTCAGAAGGCCAAGGAAGAAGACGGCAAGTTTTTAACTCTGCGGGCAAGTAATAGAAAAGAGAGTGGCATATGCGCAACGGACTCTCGGTTTCAGAAAATGACAACTAACTTGACATAAATGAGTTGACAAGGATACCGTGGTCGTTCAAGGAGAAAGATGCCTAAATATTAAATGTATTATTTGTCTTTTACCATGAGCTGGAAGCCGCTGCAAAAGGTGTTTCATCAATCATCTTTTTGATGGATTGTTCTGTTTTTCTTGCTTGGGGTTGCAAATGAACGATATAGACATTACAAGCGTAATTTTAGAGTAGAATGTCCGGACATGTGTACAGGAAGGCGAAATATCTGGTTTCCTCACTGCGACAATTGGAGGAAGTATTTTACAATTATAACGACTTGTCTGCAATAAAAGCAGAAAAACTCAAAATATCAGCGTCTGCGAAACCAATTGCGTCGTTCCGGAAACTATGTCCACAATATTTTTGTGCTTAAAATAATGGGATATGGTTTGTGTCTCTCCAAGAAGGCCCAAATGTAGGAAAAAAAAAAAGTAGCATAATTTGAACGTTTCCCTAGACCCAAGGCCCACGGAATTGGCAAAATGGACGCAGGAGCATAGGACGCAATAGTAGATCTATCGTAATTCGTAAAGCGAAGAATTGTGTTATATATGTAAGGAACTGGGACTAATTTCAAACTTTGGCAACGTCAAGACGGGAAAGATAAAGATGGGCCTCGTCAAGGTGTCCCACGGTTAAGCTGCTCCGTGACCACCAAAAGATAAGGAACGGTAAAGGAGGTGCGCAGAAAGCCAGGCCATCACCGTGTGTTAGGAGGGAAGGAAGGCGTAAAGGGCAAAGTTTTTACAATTAAGGTTCAGAAAATAATTTTTTTCAAATCTGTAAATCATGCAAAAGTTATTGCGGCGGTTTAAACTTGCAGGTCCACGAAAATCCGCTTTTTTGAATGTACAAAACTATAAATAGCACCTGAAACAGCAGACGACTATACGAATTAAAATTTGTGTAAATGTATAGTTGAGTAAAATTTTATTGCGCATATAAATAAACTTATATGAGATTACGTGTCTACGTTCTAAAAACAAAGAGATAAATACGTACCTCAGAATTTTTTTGAGAAAAAGCAAAAAAAAGTAAACTTTAATAGGTAACTATCTAAAATAGGCAACATGCATCGCGCCGGATGCTGGTTCCGTTACGAGTGAAAGCCAAAAAGGAAGCAAACCATTGGTGGCAGTTTTTTATTCAATACGTGGGCAGGAAAGGACGCTAGAAAGGGCAACCAGTTAGCCATCGGACTCCATAACTGCTGACGTGGATGAAATAATCGACGATGTCAAAATGCCATTGCCATGACAACCGATCACATGGCAGATTCAATGAACTCCCCCGGCTCTATGCTGAGAGATGTTGCACTAGGCTCGTGTGCCTTCCCCTCCGTGAAGTGACTCGTTCTTCAGTCCAACCATCAAAAAGGACGCGTGGATTCAGATAAGTTCCCGGTCGTATGCCTACAAGAGCTGGCAATCTGTTTCTTTTTCCTACTTTATAATTTTTAACGGCACAGAAAGAGAAGTCATTATTGTGCTCTTAATCAAGCGTCCGTTACCAGAATGAACGGCGGAGGGCAGGAGAAGAGCATCGTCTGCCACGCTGACTCACGGGATGGATGAGGCGATTTAGAAAACTAGGTGGGCTTATCCTCTATGGATAGAGCCATAGAGGTCCATGGAAAGAATGATAAGATCACGCTCATGAGTACGCTTACTTCGGAAATAAAAAGGCGGTTAAATAGAAATTTCCAAACTTGAGCTTTTCTGTTATATCATCTGGAGTTAAATGGCAACTTGTATAATTTTTAATAAAAAACCAGCATGTCAGCATCCAGGAAAAATGAGGGGTAGAGAAACAGAAATATAATAATCCAAAGTGAAGAGGAAGCATCCGAGTAACAGTACTTTGAAGGGCTGACCAGTGCTCTGAGAAGAGAAGTGTCAGAATTCGGTATTTGACAGTCGAGCTCAGAAAGAAAAGGACAAACCCGTCATCACGAAAAGGTTGAGAGAAACGAACTTTTGGGAGAATTGCAGCGAAGAAGGAGGAACACAAACAAAAGCGAAAATGTGATGAAGGGAAATGATGGCGGAATCTTCTGAAATAACACGGAAAATCAGAAAGAAGAATAAAAAAAATAAAAGGAGACCCCATCTTTACCTGATTGGCGAACCCAACGCCGATACCGAGCAGAATGCGACCGATGATGAGCATGGCCACGTCCTTGGCCGCGCCGTTGACGGCCGCACCGACAAGGAAGGTAAGACCGCCGAAGAGCATGGACGGCTTTCTCCCGAACGTTCGAGTCACCGTCGAAGCAAAGAACGAGGCAATGAGTCCGGCAACATAGAGGGACGATGTAAACGTCGTTAGAAGCTGGCTGTCGAATTTGCAGTACTGATTCTGGCTCCTATCGGCGTGCATCTTCCGGTACACCGACGGGAAGAACCGTATCAGGAATGGGTCCATGGACGTCACTCCACCTAACATCATAAAAAATTCGAAAAATTAGAAAATGGAATCTCTTGGTGAGAAGATGCAGAAAAGGTAAACTGCTGGTCCAGACGAAGGGCAAAATCTTTTTCAAAAAAGGATGCCGATAATCTGTCCACAAAATGTTAACGAAAGAAAAGAAAAATCGTACAGCAGTTTTTGCATGCATAACTTGAAAATAATCTCGAAAATTAAGTTCCTCAGTTTAGATTTAATCCGATTTTTCAGGAAGAGATCTCAGAGCACATTTGACCTTCATACCTAATGAAGTCATCTAGAAAATCTGAGAGATCTAACATTGAGAAAGAAAATGATTAGAAAACGCTTATAGAAACCGAGCAAGATTGCTGAAATTCGTCTCATTGTTCAGGGAAATATCAGTCCAGAACTTAAAAAAAAAATCCTCGAAAATGAAAATCTGCAAGTCGTCTCCTGTCCATCCCGGATCTCGATGCGAAGTTCGACTCCACGCATCAGAAAAAAAAAAAAAAAAACTATCCTAAAAGGAAAACCATTAAAACGCATCAAAAGCAAAAGTAACAAGGAAATAGAAATCAAGATCGCTCCAGATCTCGACCTGAAATCCCGATATCGTATCCGAAGATGAGACCGCCAGTAGCAGCGACTATACAGGTAAAGACGACGAAGAGCGTGACCTTCCCTGCGTAGCTCTTCATTTCACCGGTCTCAACAAACGCACCGCCGGCCATTTTCGCGACACTTCTGAAACCTTTCCAACCAGAGAGAAAACAAAAGGAAGAAGCAATAAGGAGAAAGCAAGAACGCAAACGCAAAGCCGGACGGCGGTGCGGAAGAGTTCTGAAGACGAAGGAGGGAGTGAAACGGAGTGGTGGTATTTATAGGGAACGCTGGGAGGCTCTCATCGAGGACCGGATAGTCCTTACCGGAAAGCCCAGGGGCAAACCGAGTAATTTTTTCACCAGCCGATCCGGATATTACAAGGAGCAGCCAAATAAGCAAGAAGTTAATTTCCCACGGGAAGTCCAGAGAGCGTGCTACGGCCCTCTCACGAAAGGACCTAACCTTCTCGTTATTAACGTGATTGCCACTGTTTGTCACGGGAACCGCTGGCAACGGATCGAACCGGACCACGCTCGAGAACTAAAAGATCTCTGCTCGATCGAGCCGAGCCGAGTCGAGCGTGCTGCACTACATTCAGGGCACCGGAAGCGTGCGGCCGGTGAGTGGCATGGTTGTTATTTCGGGGGAAACGAGGGGCGGTTCGCTTCTGGTGGGAAGGCAGCAGACGTGGAGCCATCTACGAGTCTCCGCCCGACCTCCGTCCGGAGCGATATCGCCGGCTTTCCGTTACCTCACGAGCTGCGGAGACACATGAGCGGGGAGACTGGAGGTCCGAAAATTACAAGAATGTCCCTGCCTTTTTGGGAGATACTGTTAGTTGGATAAAAGTTAATTGGATAATCGTAAATTTAATTTGAGTTTTCTTACCACGAGGGGGTGGTAGCGTAATGGTCGGCTTCTCTAATAAGGGTGTTTGAAGCTTAGAGCGGTCACTATCACGCTTTTGTGTGTTCTATATTTAGACCGTAGAAGGTTTTGAAGCATGTTCTTTGAACCCAGAAGACGAGTACAAAAAAAGGCGCTGAAATGAACCACTAATTAGCTTTCACCAATGCGCCTTACCTAAGCTCGAGTTTCCTAATTTTTCCTAAGGCCTCTCATTCCTATCCTTGGTAGCTTCCATATGGGCGATAACATTACTAAATTGTTCAACTTAGATAATAAGCCTCAAGACAGGAAAGCATAGTGTCCATAAAAATGTGAACTAAGAATAGAGAGATAAGGAAGGCTCACATGGGCCTGCTCTCTCCACCCAAAAAAAGAAAAGAAAAGTTACATATTAATATTGAAAAAAAAAATTATTATCTTATATAAAAATTTTGAAAAAAAAATTTGGCTTCACCCTTGATAAGAACCAATTACTTAGATGCGGCATAGTCTTAGCATTCATTTCTTTCTTGTTGCTTATTTATTTCTGGATACCAACATACTTAACTTAATCTAGTTATTTGTATCACATTCTTTTTGTTCTTCACCTGTCCTTGCGGTTCCTGAAACGATTCAAGTTGGTTGACTCGCCGAGTCAATTCGGGTTAGTGCCTTTAATTCACTTTTATCCCATATCCGTGGTTCTTAACACGCTCGCATACCTAAAAGCGCCATGCAACTTAAGAAATTTACAATAGCTACCTGTTTTTGGAATAAAATTGAACATAAGGAAAAACAAAAAAAAAAAGGTGTTGACTTTTAGGGGGGAGTTGTTAGCTTCGAATTTGAGATCCAAACTATAGATTTAAGCTCAGGTCCTACCTCATCCTATCTTATATTAAATCCAACCTTTTTCTCAATGCAAAGAAGTAAAGTAAGGATTTTAAATCTAGATCTTAAGTTTGACATAAGATCTAAATCCAACTTTTTCTGAATGCAAAGAAGTCAAGTAAGGATTTTAAATCTAGATCTTTAAGTTTGACATAAGATCTTTAGTTTGATGAACTATAGATTTTACCATATCCCTGAAAGCATGACACTTCAGATCCATGTCAGATCAATAGATTTCAATTTCGGATAATCAAATGCCTCGTTAGTAGTATAAACAAAAGATTATCAAATTGCACTTTGTTTTTTTAAAAAAAAAAAAATTATTTAACTGCTCTAATTCTGCTCGCTAAACGTTAAACCCAAAAAAAAAAATAAAGATGAGCACGCGTTTTTATCCCTTGAGAAGCTAAATACGTTATTATAAAATATTATATCAATTTTCGCTTCGGCTAAATCTGCGCTCCCGTTCCCCACTAGAGCTGGTTTCGATGGTTGAACATTACTTTAGGCAGGCAATGTCAATATTGCGTCATTGGCAGCTACATTCAACTGGATGTTTTATATTAAAATATTTTTTTTAAATATACAGCATTCGGTTGAATGTGGCTGCTAACCGTTTTGAATATCTGGTGCTTCAATTTTTTTATACTGTAAAAAGAGATTCTTGAAGCACAAGTTGAATTGTGGCAGTACTTTGAATGCTTCAAAGTAGTGTTTGCACCTTTGGTTGATGATGGGTTAAATAGGAGCTTCGGCTCTCATTTAGGCGGTAGAATAAAATATTTTTTTTATTCACCCAGAACAAGATGTCTCACATTATACTTTTTATAACATATCTTTCAACTCATTTGAAGATACAAAAACAAGAGATTATAGCAACAAATAAAAGGAACAAAGCGACTTACCGAGTAATAATTCTGATCCAAAACATTTATGTTTATGGTCGATTAGGCTAAGTCAGCTCAAATAAGTAGGGGATCAGTTTGATTCTTGTAGGCACTAATTTTTTGCTCGTCAAAACAGACATACAAGTTAGGTGCATGGGTCGAAGCCCCGGAGTTTTATATTTTGGGTGAGCAACAGGAGTACATTTCCTTTTAAATCATAAACAATAAATACTAGGGTCGAGTTTTACTCTAGGTTTTATATCAGGTAAGGAAGATGAAGGCTGGAATTGATGTGTGTTATGTGAGGAGTACTCGATTAAGATGATTGCATATATATTGTGACTCTCTTTTATGTTCTTCTCAATTTAATCGGACCCAGTAAGGATATCTTAATCCAATCACTATTGCCACTGTCTTACAAGGATCCGATAAAGAGTTTTAACCTGAATTACATACATTGGATGTGGTACTAATCGGATCTAGTTTGCGAAATCCTTAGTCCCATGCGTATTTTATATGAGCCCATGCTTTCGGGTGAGCGAGAGGGTAAATCTCACTGCCCGAGTGAAACCCGAAGGCCCCCACCATTCCCCCTGCCTCTGGGGTCCTGAGTTGCGTCGGTGTTAGTGATAGAACGAGACACCCTTTATCTGGAATATCGCGCTCTGCCACCTTAAGACACAAGAAGGTAGCGCCCACGGGAATCGAACTAGAGACCTGCATTTTTTCAAGCCCCTAATCCGACCAGCTACGCTATGCCCCTTGAAGGGTATGAGCCCATGCTTTCATTGTTTTTTATTTCTAATAAAATATTTTGGCAAGTTTGACTGTGGAGCAAGGCAGCTCAGTCAACGCGGTTGACTTACTTAATATCTGGACCATATATAATTCAATTCAGGGACGACCCTGGGAGCTGTCGTCCTCATAAAGAGAAACCGCGTCGGTTAATAATTCACCTTAAAGCAGAAGAGCCTTGACTTGACCCAGACCGACCCAGCCAGCTTTCTTTTGGTCCCAATCTGCGTTCTTTCTCCCCACTTTACACCGACACATTCTCCCAAAAATATTAAGATATTCTTTGCCTTTAGAAATATCATGAGATGTGTAAACCAATTTTTTAGAATAAAAAACTCTCACTCTTTCCTCCATCTCCTCGCGATTCTGCCTTTCAGAGATGACCCACTGCTGTGCTCGGCAAACTGAAGGTTGACGTCTCGAAAATTCCAAACAAACACGGATCACCCCTTTCAATGCACCAAACCGAACCCCATTGTGTATAAATTAATGCACATGTGAAGGATATGAAACCTAGTTCATAAATCATTTTAGACTTTAGCAATCAGTCGCAGCTTTCTTGATCTTCAAACAGCAATTAACGAAGACCAAATTAAAATAATTTCTCAATTTTTATTGCTGATAATTTCCAATATAATACTAGACTCCTCACTCCTATGTATATGTTTGTCTGTCAAACTTATTGTGTAATTTGGTTTCACACATTTGGTTCATAGTTTTCTGTTTCGATTTCATTATCAGTTTCTGTTTCTTATAAACTATTTATTTCTACCATATTGATTTCTTTATCTTCTTATATACTGTTTAATTCTCTATTGACTTTATCTAGTCTTTCATTTACTTGTTCAAATGAAAATATATTTATTAATAACGTGAGTATATATATATATATATATATATATATATATATATATATATATATATATATACCTTTCTTATATTCGTAAATTTGACTAATACTGCTTTATTATATATATATATATATATATATATAATAAAGCAGTATTAGTCAAATTTACGAATGTAAGTAAGGCAGGTAGTCGGGATCTTGTCCACCTCAATATGGGTTGCTAGTTTTTTGAGAAGGTGAGGAATGCCTCTCAACACTGTTGGCAACAATGTCCTGTATCGGGCGAGCGTATCGGCCGCAAATCGAAAAGGATTTGGCATATATCTTGATTGTTTTCAAACGGGAAAGCACATGATAAACCGATACGGTTGGTGTCCATGTCAATGGCAAACCGAGACGGTATGGAAACCGAGATGGACATCCACTTGCTTGGGAAGGGCAAGAAGAAAAAAGGGAAAAAAAATTAACTAAGGAAATGGAAGATACAAGCTCACACGGCTGTCAAGATAGCGATGCAATCAGTCTGGCTTTAGGTCCAAATCCATATCAGAAGTGGAAAAAGATGTCTCGGTCCGATTAGTACAAACAAATATGACATATGGCAACAGCGAAATCCGTCCCTTTACTAGCATTTCCGTTGCTGTTTCGTTACAGCGATGACCAAAATTCCCATCGCTGCAAGTCGCGTCACCTAAAGTATTCGTCTAATATGGCCATCACTGTTTTCTTTTATTGTTGAGACGGTTGCGTTCGTCGCCTAATTGTTGAGACAGCCGTCACATAATATATTACATATAGCAGTGGAGTTGGCCATCACAGAAAAGGTCATCAGTGACGGAAAGCGCCCATCACTTGAAAATAATCATTAGCGACAACCTTCTGAACTGTCACTAAACAGAGTATTAACTGAGAATGCAGAGGACTGTCGCTAAATTATCCTTTTGGATGGATTTGAGTGTCGTTGCTGAACGGCACCTTTTAGAAACCGTCCTGAACTGTGGCTTATGTAAAAGAGAATAGGATCTCATAAAAAAATATATATATAATAATAATAATAATAATAAAGCAAATTCTAGAATAGAGAAAAAGCACTAATCCATAAAAAGTAATAAATTCTATTCTTACAAATGTCATGTTTACAATAATACAAATTTACATCATTTTTTCTGTTTGCCACACTAATGTACATGCACAATTTTGAAACCAATACAAGCCTGGCCTCAAACTGTTTCATAGCAACGAGGGCTGCACACAAGCCAAGTCAAGCCTGAGCGTGGCCAGCTTGAGCCAAGCTCGAACTTGAGCCGAGCTCCTTATAGCAAGCTCGAGCTCGACTTGACTACATAAAATTGAGCTCGAACTCGACTCGTTTAACCCATTTAACTTGTTTAGGCATTAACTCGTTTAGCGTTAAGTGGTGTAAGCATTAACTAGTTTAACTAGTATAAGCGTTAACTCATGTAACTAGTTTAACTCGTATAAGTGTTAACTCGTGTAACTTGTGAAAATTTGTTTTTTGCCCAAAAAGTTAAAACTAGTGATTCAGTGAACCGGTTTTGAGAATATTATATAGAGTATTGGTTTGCGAGTCGAATTGAGTATAAATGAGTCAAGTTCCTGAAACTCAAACTCGACTCATTTATCATTTCGAGTATCGTTGTCAGCTTGAACTCCGCTTTTTTATAAACGAATCGAGCACGAGCTGAGTATTTTCAAGCGAGTTCAAGTCGAGCCTGAGTTGGCTCGGCTCGTTGTGCAGCCCTATCAGCAACACACAAGTTGTGCAACATTCTCCTTCTCTAAGTACAATATTCAATCACTTCTCCTATTTCATCCCAGCCAATTGATTACCTGTAGTTAACTAAAAAAAGGAGAATCCAATGAGAATTCATGTTGGGAACATTAACTTCAAATTGTGAGGGGAAATATTGAATAATTAGACAAATATAGTGCCTGCTGCAGAGGCAACTTCCTTGTTGGACCAATTTCTCGTCACAATCACACCAGAGTTCAACAGCCACAGAGTTCAGAATGCATATTCCAATGTCAAAGTAAATCGAAAACCTTGAATCCATGGCATCAGCATATCAGCTAATGAACTTAACATTGAATCCATGGTCAGCTACTTACTTAACCATTCCCTCCTTCAGTTTGCAGAGCTAACTGGGTTTTGGCAGATTTCGCATCAATGGCAGCAGCGACATGGCAAAGGGTGATCCTTCTTCTTCCACAACAATACAGGGACGGCTTCTGCTATCTGTAAATCTGTCGCCTCTTCATGTGCATCACTATTGAGAGGCAACCTCCTCTGTTTCATCAACAACGACAGATTTTGCCATCTCCCAAAGGTTTCTGCACTCCAGAGTCAAGCTAGAAATTTTTCATGAGGCAAGCCGAATTAAAGTTTCTAAATTTTGATTAAGGCCAAAATATCATACTTTTCAAAATTTTTATACTAGACAAGTGATTGTTTTTTTAAATTTACATGTAAATTTAAAAAAAAAAAAAATTGAAGTGGGGCTAGGGCCCAAGCGGGCCCTACCTTGACTCCACCCCTGTCCCTAATCACAGCTGAGATAATGAATGCCCTTCTGGTATCTATAGACCCATCGTCGCCTCTTCATGCACATCACTAGGGAGAGGCAACCTCCTTGGTTTCATCAACAGCGACAGATTTTGCCATCTCCTAAAGGTCTCCCCAATTAAGGGTAGAGTCATGAGGCGGGTCGAATTCAAGTTTCTAAATTTTGAATAAGACTGAAATCTCATTTTTCAAAATTTTTAAATAGTGTAAGTAAAAAATTTTAAAATTTACATGTAAATTTTAAAAAAAATTATGATGAAGCCAAGGCCCAAGCGGGCCCTACCTTAATTCTGCCCCCCAAATCACAACGGAGGATAATGAATGCGGCAACGGGGTATTCGGTCGCCGCACTCTGTAGTATCTGCTTGTAGATTGTGGTAGCTAAAACAGGCCCAGTACTTTTTGTTCAGGTATTGGATCCAAACTGCAGCAATGTCAAAGTGTGACACAAATGTGATGAAGATGATAACTGGGGAACCAAATGGATGGGATAGATCTGATTATGGTTCAAATTTTAGATCATGCCTAGTTGGATCTGGTTAAGAAATTGAGATGCTTATTGTTAATTAATCTGATTAGCTGGATTAAGTCTGCCGCTTCACAACTTTGGAGTCCAAATTACGAAATCTGATATCCAACTGAAATCTGATACGGATCAAACGCAATGTCAGACATTATGCTGGTCAAATCCAAATTAGATTAAAAAATAATGTCTAAATATGTTACAAATCCGAATCAAATTACATAAATTGTATGGTTTAACAATCTCCAGGGACATGAATGGTTTGGGACAACTGGGGTTTTTCTTTTGAATTGGTGTGAAGATTAATTTGGAAAAGGAAAATACGATCAATTATAAATGAAAAACTTACTTTCAGCTTTATTTGTGCACGGTTTACCTTTGGGGGCCTTAGTTAGAATTTGATTTTATTTAAGTAAATGCAATCTAAATAACGTAGTAGTAGATTAATATCATAGTCACTAATAACTTCTCGGAATTTTAAACGGTGAGGTTTTTATCAAGTATAATACAACGAGCTTCTTTTTTTTTTAGGGGTGAGCGGTTCATTGCCACCACCCCTAAGAGAGGCCTTCGGCCCCCCCTCTGTGCCCGCCCCCCCAGGGTTTTCACAGAGCTGCGTCGGGCCCTTCTACGGGCCAAGAGTAGTGCGCGCTGGGAAGTGACAGTGGTCGCTCCAAGGACTTGAACACGATCGTTAGAGGAGCAGGACCACCTTGCCGCTCAGTGCGCTACCACCCCTTGAGGTTAATACAACGAGCTTGAAGAAAGAAGAGAAAAATACAAAAAAACTGCTAAATTTAAAAAAAAAAACTAAAAATGGGTAGAAAATAAAATAAATGAGAAACTTATAATACATACATTTTTAGAAAGATAAGTACATTTGAAACAAATAAAAAATAGAAAATAGAAAACAAAAAAAACATGTTTTTTTAGTTTTAAAGGCCAGTTAAATTTATCACTTTTTTTTTTCATTTTTTAAAGAATGGTATGAGGTTGAAAGTCAAAAGAGATTTGGAACCCATCATAGATCAGAATTTAGTAAAAATACACAAGGCTTATGATGATATTGTTGATTCTGATAGGCAGATTGGCATATGTTGATGCACCTGAGAATGTGATCGGAGACCCTATTAAATAGTGAGCCTTCATTTTTGTGGTGAGCAGATTTAAATATATTGCTAGTTTGTGAATTGTTAAGGAGTATGTTTGATATGCCATAATTCTTACTTATAATTGTTTGAGATTGCTTTATATTAATTGGTTATAGATATGCCACAATCATGAAAATGTTATTTAGAGATTATGATGAGAGACCATGTCTATTACATTCCCTTAATTATGAATATGTTGATTCTGGAAAGATCAAATCCTCCTGAATATGACATGGTTTAAGATTATTCCACATTATGTTATTTAGCAACTAGTCAAAATAGAAATACAGGTTCAATGACTGCCATAAATTTATAAATAATTTTTTAGTTGGATCGGTGATTGGATATTCCTGAATCTGCTTCAAAGTTAGAATAAATTCATGAAACACTCGAACAAATGTTCAATGAATCTACCCCAATTTTGAGGTAGATTCATGAAATACTCACATGATACCAAACTACCGGTCAGATGTCCACCCTTAATATCAATCTCCTTGTGTTTAGAAAAAATTCTTAATGAGAATAGATTATAATGCCAGACTTTATAAGATTCAATATTTAGCCAATCAATAGTAGGAAGCATCATATTCATTGCTTCAACAGACAAGGAAAATAAGTTTTAAAAAAATGGAAGTCATCCCTTCCTCCCACTCATTTTCCTCAAATGCATAGTCTTATTTGCACAAAGTGCAAAAATAAATTAACTCATAAAAGGAAACTGTTGTGCCAAAAAGTAAAGCGCATGAAGTTTTTCATTTCTTATGTTTATAGTTGCTTCATTCGTTATAGTTTCACTTTAATTCCCTTGAATCTGTAGTTACCATATAAAATTGATGCTTTGCCTATAAAATGCATGCCTCATGTTCTTCTTTGTGCAGGATAATACAATGATCTCTTCTTCTTAATAATGCCATGAAGCGCTAATTTCTCGGTATGGTTTTCATAGGTTTTTAAACCTTGATTTTTTTTATTTGATGAGCTTTGTAAGCAAATTTTCTTTGGCTTTCCAAGAGACCACATCCTTTTCGACATTGAGAAAAATTTTTAAACTAGATTCTGTATATCTAATACATCAATATGTGGGTGATTGCTTGTAACTTTTTTATTGGAGAATATGTCTATTTGACAAATATTTTTATTCAAATAGACATCCTTTATTCCATTGTTTTCATTTGGATTCAGATTCATATCTGCTGCCTCCCGGAATTGCCATTAACAAAAGAATGAAAGAATCAAATAAATCAAAAACAAAGAAATCATATGTACAAAATCCTCTGCTAGGCAGTTGGATTTTGCCTGCTCTTCTTCGAGCTTGCTAATTGAACAATGGCAGTTCATGGAATTCACTTAACCGTTAAGTAAGGATTCACTTTCAGAAGCTTCATCAGATGGATTCACCGCCGTTCTCCTTATCCCCACGAAGCTTCATCAGGAGCTCCATTGTCATGTTCATCACCAGGATGCAGCGACGAAGCATCTTCTTGACCTAGCTCCACTGTCGTTTGTGGTTTCCTTGACAAGCAAGGTGGGGTTAAGTAGACCCAGCTTCTACCAGTTTATTCCAGTGGCGTACCCTCATTGTGGTTTGTGTGGGCAGTTGCCCACACCAACCTTTTAAAAGTTATTTACTTTTAAATAAAAACTCTTAAATATTTGTTTATATATATACATATATAAGTGTCACACCAGATTTGAGTTTGTTTAAACAAGTGCCCCTCCCCCCAATTTTTTTTCTCCACCACACTGGTTTCTTCCTAAACAGATTCAGCCCCCTCTTCACCTTTGAAGTTCTTCAACAGGACTAGATGTTCTAAATTATTATTTTTTTGGTCCCCAAAAAGATGCATGGTTGAGTCCATGGGTTTGCATTTTGCTGGTATATAACGATATCATTTTACAAAATCAAACTTAGCTTTTGACTAAATAACAATAAATAAGCCTGGCCACCGTGTCGGGCTGCCGCTGGGTACCCGGTACCTAGCCCGACTCAACTTAGGCTCGGGCCAAGGTAAACGTAACCCGGATCGGACCAGGCCAGGTGAGCCGAATAAGCCCGGATCGTGCCTGATAACAACTTTTATTAATTTTTTATTTATATTTATAATCTTTTATTATCATTAATGATTTTTTATGCCTTATTTTACATTAAAAATACTTTTTAATGTAATTGGCCAGGGCTTGGGCTCGAGTTTTTCGAGTCGGGCCGGGCCTGGGCCGGAGTTTTAGATGTCAAGCCAGCCAGGCCCGACTCGTTATAACCTGATATGGAACAATGATACGAGTCCCACAAAGTGGAGTTTTTCCTACTGATACAACTCCCTTGGTGAAACGTTTGGTTAGATGGGCGCGACCCTTTACAAGTTCTAACTGAGTAACTTTTAAGTTTGGTATTTCCTTTTTCGTATATATATATATATATATATATATATATATATATATATATATATATATATATATATATATATATATATATATATATATGTCACTAAACCTGAGCCGCAAAATCAATTGAGAGCTGTAAACCATTTTTATGAGGATAAAGTTGAACGCCTAATCAATAAAGATTTTTATTTGGTCATGCAAAGACCGAAGATGTCAGTAATAAGTAGTCGTAGATCAATTCCATAATCTTAGAATTTTGCGACTCAGGTTTTGTGACATATATATATATATATATATATATATATATATATATATATATATATATATATATATATATATATATATATATATATATATATATATACGAAAAAGGAAAAACCAAACTTAAAAGTTACTCAGTTAGAACTTGTAAAGGGTAGCGCCCAAGAGTTGTATCGGTAGGAAAAACTCGGCTTTGTGGGGCTCGTATCGTTGTTCCATATCGGGTTAAAACACATTCTCTTAACAACAAATACAAATACCTAATGTTGCTACTGCGCACTCTTTTTCTTCCCTTTTCTTAAAAAAAAAATCAAATTATTTAAAATGCAATATAGCGAAAAAGAAAAAGAATTTCAGATCTTTGAAATGACCTAATTACAATTTACAACTGACTTCTGGTTCTATTGACAAAAACAGGCCTGTTGTGCTGAACGAGTCTCGTTGCTTTTCTTTTTTATTTTTTCGAACTTTGCCCTTTATTCTCACAAATGACCAATTCGTCCCCAATTACTGGTTTGGATCTGGGCCTACATCTGTTGGACCTGCTTTTCAATGGGAACTGGGATTCCCTATTTTCGGGTCCTGGATTAGTACGGCCGTTTCACATGCATATGAGAAATCTGGATCCAATGATGGGGCTGAGTGCCAATTTTTAAATGTTATTTTCAAACTTGGTAATATTTAGGAAACTACAATTATCAATAATTTCGCGCTCATATGATTAGAAATTATGAGCCCAAGCATCGCTGTGACACAGATCCAAATCCGTGTATCTGGACTTGAAGACTTGCCTCGTTGGACCCTTTATTTTGATACACGGATTTGGATCTACATTTTGGTTTCGTTTCATCCCGCACAAATCAGATACCCACAGCTTCACTATAAGTGTTCATACCTGGAACCGGACCCGAACCCGAGGACACGTTAGTAATTAAGGTGGCTCTTTTGTGGAGTGACGAGAGTAGTCCTCACGCTTTGGTAGTTTGGTGACGTCCACGTAGGAGCAAAACAGTCTTATCGCCTGTGGCTTTATTTTAAGTTTTTAACTGCGAGTAAAATGCAAATTTAGTTTATTCTATGGGAAATGACAGTAATGCCCTCATTTGTGGACACATAGACGGAATAATCCAAGCGAGAGCTTCGTGTAAAGCCAAAAAAAATATTTCCTCCATTACATGAAGCAGCGAAGCAGGGAAAGCTTGCTCATCTGCTTCATGATCTGGACAAAATATTTTCTTGGCTTTATGGGAAGCTCGCTTGGGTTGTTCCGTCTACGTATTTGTACATAAGGGCAGTATTGTCATTTCCGACAAAGTGAAGCACAGTTGAAAACTTAAAATAAAGCCACAGGCGATAAGACTGTTTTGCTCCTAGCTGGACATCAACAAATTGTAAGGGCTACTCTAGTCATTTCATAAGAGAGCCACCTTAATTACTGACGTGCCCTCCGTTTCGGGTCCCGGTTCTAGATATCAAAACTTATGGTAAAGCTGTCTGACCTTTTTCTGATTTGTGCGGGATGAAACCAAAATATAGATCCATATCCATATATCAAACTGAGGGGGTCCAACGAGGCCGGTCTTTGAAACCAAATAGAGATCCATAAAAAGTCTGCCACTTAGGAAGTCATAGTCATGCGCTTGAACTCCATAATTTCTAATCATATGAGCGGCAATATAATTGGTGTAAATATTACCATGTTTAATTATAACATTTAAATATTTGCATTGAGGCCCATCATTGGATCGAGGTTTCTCATTGCATGTGGATACGGCCGCACCACCACCTGATCCAAGATCCAAAACAAATTTGGAAATCGGGACCACCAGATGTAAGTCCAGATCCAAACCAGTAATCGTGGGGACGAATTGGTCATTTGTGAGAAAAAAAAAGGCGCATTATTCTGTTCCGCACATACGAAATTCGTTCAGCAAACCTGTTTTCGTCCATAGGACGAGAAGTGGGTGGCAATTACGTCATTTTAATGATCTCAAATCTCTTCTTTCATTTAAAATAATTTTTTTTTAAAAAAAAAAGAGTGTACAGTACACAGGGTGAAATGGGCTCGCCCTCCCTTTCAATAAACAGCGCTTAATTTCATCATCATTTCATTTTATATAAATATTTTACCTTTAGTGCTTGGAGTTTGGAAAATAGAGGCGTATAAATATTAAACATCTTAACAGTACTTAGAAGTTTAGAAATTGGAAGTATGAATATTGTACCTCTTAATACTTTCTTGGAGTCTAGAAAAATTTCTAGAGGTATATAAATGCTAAACTTGTTAATGTTTCTTTGGATCTAAAAATTAGAGGTAAATGAATTACTAAACCTCTTAACACTCCTTCAAGAATAAAAACTAGAGGTGAATGGTCACCAGATTTTACAAATGAGCGAAGGTGGAACATCAATTTGGAAAACTAGTTTTCTTACTAAAAGAAAGAAAGAAAAATGAATGATGTCCATAATTTTAGCCATGAAGAAGTGATCAAGAATTCAAGTAAGGAAGAGATGCAAGTTGGTTCTTGTTGTGCTTGCTTCCTCTAATACGCACTTGATTAGTATATGGAGTCAGAGCAGTCGATTTTCATGTGTTCTTATAGTCCGGATA
This sequence comes from Nymphaea thermarum, assembly GCA_011799765.1. Lineage (NCBI taxonomy): Eukaryota > Viridiplantae > Streptophyta > Magnoliopsida > Nymphaeales > Nymphaeaceae > Nymphaea > Nymphaea thermarum. The sequence goes on along the minus strand of JAANDH010000671.1, from coordinate 95,599 downwards.
CAATTTTCGAAAATACTAGCGGTTCTAAGCTCCGATATTTTGGAGAAATGGATGATTTCATTTCATTAACCCATTAACGTCAATGTCTTTTGCTTAAAAAATTAAGACAGATTCATGGAACACTAGTTAACATCATCTTTTTTTTTTTTTTTTGTGACTAGGCAGTTTGGATGTTAAAACACTATGTGAGTGTTTCACGAATCTACCCAAAATTGATGTCGTCCGCTGTCTGAATTTGCCGCAAATTTTAAATAAGTTCATTGAACACTCACAAAGTGTTCCATTTATCAAACAACCCCAAAAGGATCACATCTATACGAGTAAGGGTAAGAGGTTCACAACCCACCATTCAACTCGAAAGCCTTTCTTTTCTCCAACTTCGGAGGTTCTGGACCAGTTCACCATCATCACGGTATTAGTTAAGCTTGGGCAACAGGCTCGGGTACCCGGTAGTCGCCCCAATTGGGCCCAGAAACCGACTCGATATATTATCGGGCTGGCTCCGCCCGATAATATATCGGGCCGCCCTGGATAGACCTGATTTTTTTTTAATTTTTTATTATTGTGGCTGCGCTCAAAGACAAAACATGGCTCGGCGCGCACACCTACTGGGTCCGGAAAATTAGCCGACCCCAATCCGATCCTCCGTCGTCAACCGCTTAGTCCCTTAAATAAGTTCATTTAATTTTTGTCCGTATGAACTCTTCATTATATTATTTTATGTTTTATACATAAATATAATACAAATTTATAGTACGGAAACCGGTCATGATATCTAAATATTTTACCAAAAAAAGATTAGGCTGTCGAGTTTTGGAGAAAAAAGAAAAGCTTTTGAACCAACTTGTTTGCGTTAGCTCCGCTAGCTTATGATTTTGTTGATGGATACGTTGTCGTATTTAATAAATATCTCAAACAGCGGTAGCTTTTCTTGAGGGAAGATTAGCGATCTTCTATCAGACTCGATTTTTTTTAAAATGTACCAATGATACGTATGGTTAGGCCTTAATTAGTGGTTATTATGACCATGCTTGATATATTTATCCTGTTAGGTCATGATGATTTGTTATATAAAAAATATGTCTTAAACAAAATATGTAACGTTGTTCATCAAAACTAACTTAAACATAAAGTAAGTCTTAATTCAAGTTATTTCTATGAAAAATATTTGACACTTTTTAGTAATGAAAGTTTGATGTTGTAAGAGCTATTTATTCTTCTATTGCTACAAAAACAGTATTAGACTGGAATATGTTAACTTAATATATGTTTATCACAATAATATTCCTAAGATCAATAAGGACAAGTGGGTGGTAAACAAATTAAATGATATCATAAAAATTCTGCAACGATATTATGAAAGAGTTCGTGGTAGTAATAGCGATGTTAACAATCAATCGACCATAAGAAGCTTCGTGGATTTATGGAGCAAGAAAAAGTGAAACGTTCCTTCGGTTTTAACGTATATGAAGTTATGAAAAGTGAAGCTCACCTAACTTGAAAGCGGGTACCAAAGGGTGTGGCTCATTAAAACTTCAGCGGTGTTTGATTGTGGGAGAAAAGTTACCAAAACAAACAACCACTCCCTTAATAACTTAACTTAAATGAAGTTGACATATCAATCGCATTTACTAGACCCCATGTTGGTTTGGTTTGGCAAACTCCAGTTTCCCCATCAAGGCAAAAATTTTCTTTTACTTTTTTCACCCAAACAGATTAGTTACTAAATCTATGTGAAGAAATCTATTTGTTTACTGGGTAGAGTGCTAAAAATCGGGTAAATATTTTACCTTACAAGTAGGAGTGAACAAGAGTGGAGTAGAGCCCGAGTTCAGTCAGCTCGAGCTCGGCTCAACTAATGAAACCTTCAGCTCAACTCGGCTCGAGCTTGAGAATAGCTCGATGAAAGCAACTCTGGCTCGACTCGACAGTTACGCTTTGAGCTCGAATTCGACTCGATTTAAGGCTCGGCAAACTTGTTTGAATAGAATTGACGTTCATCGTTACGTATTGAGCTAGAGCTCGATTCGATTAAGGCACGAGAAACTCGTAAACTCGTTTGAATATGTCGACTTGATTAAGGCACTCGAGCAGTTACGTGTTGAGCTCGAACTCAACTCAATTATTTCAACGAGTAGACTCATGAAATCGAGCTCAATTGACTCGGCTCGAACTCGTTCACAAGCCGAGTTTTAACGTAGCTCGAAGCTCGACTCCTTGTTTACCATGCTTACAACTTATAATAAGAGGCATGAAATGGGAAAATATGTAAAGCCTTAAGCAACACAAAATTCAGGAATTTGAAGAAAAGTGAACAGCAAAAGTCTTTACAAGGTCAGGATATATGATCTCAAGATGTCGCCCGAAGCTCGACTCGTTGTTTACCATGTTTACAACTTATAATAAGAGGCATGAAATGGGAAAATATGTAAAGCCTTAAGCAACACAAAATTCAGGAATTTGAAGAAAAGTGAACAGCAAAAGTCTTTACAAGGTCAGGATATATGATCTCAAGATGTCGCCAAGGATCTTTCGAATACTGATACGGGCCAGCCTAGGAGCCCGCCGAGGGACGAGGCCGACTAGGGACCATCCTACCATATACTTAGATCTGGTCACTTGGACATTAGATCTGGCTAGTTTAAGGGCGTTTGTCTGCTTCAGATTTAAAATCCCAGGATTTAAGAACCCTTGATTTAAGATCAGTCCTTTGATTTTAAATCCCACCTTTTCTCTCTGGATACAAAAATAGTTCCAAGTGTCAATCTTAGATGGATGAAAGATTTACTGTTGATTTTTTAACATATCAGCCAAAACATATTAAATCATATTCACATCAAGTCCCTGATCTTTGTCAAATCCAAGTGACAGAATCAGAATCCATTTCTCAGCCAAGTTTTCATGAGATTCCCTCCAAATAGTTAGAATAATAGCTATATATATATATATATATATATATATATATATATATATATATATATATATATATATATATATATATATATATATATATATATATATATATATATATATATATATATATATATATATATAGTGCTCAAACCAACAAGTTTCAAGCTCCATCTTATCCAGTCTAGCTCTTGCTTCAAGGGGTGGATAACAGAAAGCGAAACAAGAGCTTCTCGGTTATATATAAATATAACTTACTGCGACTGTAAGTTTAATTTTCTAGTCATGTTTTTTAGTAATCTGGACGCGAGCAGCACGGGTTCATTTTATAATAGGTAACTTCTATATCATGTTCTTTCTGCTCGTAGAGAAGTGTCTCGGGAGCATGAAATTTTGGGATTTTCGTAGTTGTTGATTCTTTTCACGCTATAAAATTCCACATGAATTTTTCAATTCCCCTTGTTAAGGAGTAGATTCTCGTAGAATCAGCCACATCGCTCACGCCTACATTGACTGTAGAGAAGCTTTCAAAAACTTGAATAGATAAGTTCATAGGCCAGTCGGATACGCATATAGGCCAATGCGGATATAATGACACGAGTCACCCAATTTCCCGAATTATCCTACTTTATCTGGAAAACAAGATCTGATGTCTGCCTTAAAATGGATAGCAATATAAGCTCACCATCTCATAGTCTCCGGTCGTCGCCACAAGGGAGACTTTTTTTCAGAGGCAGGTCAAACGGTCCAACAAACTTATTCGAGTATGACCAAAATAAACCTGAATATAAAAAATATACGCAACTAAAAATTTTCAAGTATGACCCCCACCCTTCACCCCTAGTCGTCGCGAGCTGATTGATAATGACGTTTTGGGAGCTACGTGAATGCATGGAAGTCGAATGAGTCTGATTTTTTTGTTTGAATTTTTTCGAGGCTCGTAATCTTTATCTTAAACTTGGAGCTCCAAATGTTTGATCAAAAATCAAATTAAACTTTTTAAATTTTGATAAGGGTCAAAATATTAATTTTTAAAATTTTTATATAACACAAGTGAAACTTTTTAAAGTGTACATGTAATTTTTTTATTATTTATTTTTTAAAACTGTTTAACGACCATCCTGTCGATAGAAGAGACCTTACTACTGTGTATTAGACGGAACAACGTACGAATATTTCCAGCATGAGATAAATTTTAACGCGATGAATAATTTGAGCATGTTAAAGAATCGGATGTTCATACAGTCTTACTACTTCTTATTTTTATTTTTTCGATTTATATGTATTTATAAAAACTGTAGAAAAGAAAAACACCTGAACGTCCAATCGCCGGAATTTTTATGTTCCGATACTTCGGCGCCCACAAGGTACGCCGGCGGCATGGATGGAGTGGGGCCCTAGGGGGCACCCCAACGTGGGACCCGCAAACGGCGCTACGCCAACGGACAAAATAGAGGACGGCGCGCACATGCAGGGGGCGGCACTAGGGCCTGATCGCAGCCGGCAGGCGCCAAAATCATCCTTCGTCCTCGCCCCTTTAATTGTTCCGATCGAACCAACCTCACTTTGTTCATATATTTTATAGGCCTCCTATCTGCAGTCTCTTCATTAAATATTTTGCTACATATTTGTAATATAAAATATGTTTATGTAATATAAATACTATCGCAGTAGGTAGGTAAGTCGAGTGTATTATTTCTTTATGCAACATAATCATATCTTTAGAAGATGATCATTCATCTGACACTTACAAACTATTCTTTTATCCAAATATCTACAAAAGTTTTTCAAGATATGAAACATTTCTAGCTGCCGAGTGGTGAAACTGTTTTTTGCCTTTTCTCTATCTACTTAGACTTGACTGATCGTCCAAAATCCATCACTGACTTTGATGCACTTCTACCATAATCTTACCTGCATTTTGGTAAGTTAAGCAGATTCAATTTGTTTGTCCCTTGGATTGAACTTAATTGGGAGAAAAACAAGCTTGATACAAATATCACAAACACAACCTAAATTCATGAAAAATTTGTCCCTCTTATATATACATAAATATCACAAAAATGTTGATAGTCTTTGATTGCCAGGGAGGAACTAATGTTGTCATTCAAACAAATAAGCGTGAAATGTGAGATGCCACAACATAGAAAAACACGATCCGGAAATTGGAAAAATGGGAAGTTCAAAAGTCGTTACAAGGTCATGATCTCCAAATGCCGCCAAGGATCTGTTTGAATTTGCTGCCGGCTAGGCGCCGGAGAAGCCGCCTCGCCTCCGGGTCATCAGCCGCTGCGAGCCGCTCGACGGCGTGCGCCTTGTCGGAGGACGCGATCTTCCGTCTGCCCGTCGGGGAACTTGATACCGAAATGAGACCAAGAAGGAGAAAATGTCGCACTCCGGTGCCGGTGTCGGAGTCGAGCACTTGGAGGACGCGAATGATGTTGTGATCTTCTTGAACAAACTTGTTCCTGCTTTTGGGGATGGTGAGGATCTCCGATATCGCCTCCGCGGCCATTTCTCTCACTGCGACGGATTTTGCGTCGAGAAGCTTGAGCAACTCCGGGATGATTCCCGCGTCTCCGGCAGCACGTTTTGCCTCATCGGATAGCTTCACAAGGTCTCTCACGGCCCGCACTGCAGGCTGATGCTTTCCAAACTCTTCGAATCTAAGGATCAAAGGTATCCAGCCGAGGAAGCCGGAAAGAACGACGATCTTTGCCGAGTTTGGTGACGATACCAAGTTTCCGATGGCCTGCAATGCCAGCTCCCTGCACTCCGGCGACTTCGAACCCAAAGTAGACACCAGCGACTGGACACCACCCTCCTTAACAATTAAGTTCTTAGAAAATCCGTCGCCGGATGACATAATTCGTAAGCAATCAGTCGCATAAATCTTTGTGTCGTCATCGCCTGAATTTAGAAGGCGGATGACGACCGAGGCAACGCCCTCGTCCGCCATGAACCGCCGGATCTCCTCCACTCCTGCCAGGTTCCTCAGTATCCCGGCTGCCTCTCGCCGAAGGACTCTCTCGGTGGTGTGGCAGGCGGCTAACGACGCCGTTACTCCTCCCAGAGATGAAACTGACCATGCGTTCTCCGAGTAAGCAGTAAGTCGGTTAAGCACCACCGCGGCGGCTTCCCTCCCTTGGCCTCTGCCCTTCTCCAAAAGCCTGATTGCCGGGGGAATGACTCCGGCGGAGACGAGCTCAGCCTTGTGCTCTTCGTTTCCAGCGGTTGCTGCTAAAATTCTTGCCGCTCTATTGCTGAGCTCGACGTCGTCCGACTCCAAAACCGCCACCAGTTGAGCTACCTCGCCAGTCTGGACGACGATCCTCTGGTACTTCTCCTCCTTGCAGGCGATCTCCTCAAGTGCCCGGAGTGCCTCGACCTTCATGGCTCTGGTTCCGATCTGCACACGATTGAAGAGGTCGCGCACGAAAAACTGAACGTCCTCTCGAGGTGCACCGGCGGGAGGCCGGGAGACGACGATCGCCAGAGAGTGGGCAGCAAGGGCTCCCGACTGATACGCAGCGTCTATGCGCCGGAGATGCTCGTCTAGGCGACCGCAGATCTTGTCAAGGTCGCTCTGCATCAGAAGCTTCCCACTGTAGGTCAGCTCCGTGCAGCTGTGCGCCATGGCGGCACATTTATGCAGCGTTGCAATGATCGACCGGACACCAAGTGCGGAGAGCTCGCCGGCATGGCCGCCGTTGTCGGAGGCCGACGCGGAGTCTAGAAGGAGCAACGCCTTGGAAAGGTCGGAGTGGAGCCGATCGAGCTTAGCGCGGATGGATTGCCACTTCACCGGGAAAGTCCGCGTCGAGTGTGTTCCGACCGTCACTGACGCAATCAACTCCACCGCTCGCCGCAAACCATGCTCCTGCCGTCGGGATTCCACATGCTTCTCCAACTCCTCCGCCGCCTTCTCCTTCTCCGGCTTCGGCTGATCATCCTGCATCCTCATTTCCAGTTTCACGATTCCTTCAACCAGTGAACGCATTGGGAGATGTCCATTTCAGGCAAAAAGGACACCAAGTTCAACAACGCGTTGCCGGATGTTCTAAAGAGAGAGACAGAGAGAGAGAGAGCTCGTTGGCAATGGCGGAAAGAGTTAGTGTTGGCAAGACCAATACGATGGCACGACCGGATCCTTGAGGAAACCTGACGTATTTGTCGACCCACGAAGCTGGTTGGAAGGAGTGTTGCTTATAACAGCAAACAAGCTCTTGTCTTCTTCAAAGAACACACTGTTGTCCATTGTGCGGTTGCGATCCCAGTGGGCCATCTTTGAGATCTCAACTTTAGGAACTGTTATTTTACTATTTGATTGCAGGAGAGAGATCACTCCTGTCTTCCTGAGATTAGCAGAAGCAGAAAACTCGGTAGAACAGACACCATTTTTACCTACTGGTATATGGTACGTTGGCCCTTTGCTCTGTGATTTTGTATTGAAAAAATTATGGAGATTTGTGGTTCCGCAAATATTTTGCAGAGCAGCTGATTCTAGAATGGTTCTCGAAAGCTGATGTCTGCAACCAATTGGATCCCCAAGTTGGAAAAAGAAACAAGAAATGTCATCTTCATTATCAATTTTATAAAAGATATCAGTTGATTACAAGAGATCATAAAGAATTCGGATTACCACTATTCTTGCACTTTTAGAGTAATTTGATTTCTCCCATTCAAAGCTAATATTCTGAAAAGACAAGCTACCTCGAATCCGTAAGTGTTTGCTTCATTCGATTAATCGGCCGATGGACAATGGCCGCTCAGAAATGTAGTGAGATAAAAACGAACAAGTTCCGTATCGACCAACGACCAGACATAAAATATCATTTTCCAAATCTTGTTTTATTTTTGCCATTATGGTTGGGTTCAAAGTTCGTCGTCTTTTGTGACTATGCCTAAACAGTCGCTAAAAGCTAGCCAACGAAGAAACGGAGATGTCATCTTTACATTGTTCTATTTGTGCCATTATGGCTGGATCGAGCGTGTGTGCGCCTTCTTTCCTACGCTAAAACAGATGATTTGATCTGCTGGTAGAACCAGGCCGCGTCGGCCATTCATGGAGTTATGTGATGAGCTTAGATGTCACCGAGGGGTTGGCGCCATGGTTGAGGAGGGGCGAATCCTTTTTCAACTTTGACTCTTTCACTCCAGTCGTTGCTTTCCTTTCTGTTACTCCTAAAGTAGTAGTGCACTTCAACCACGGGAATTATCAATATTCCTTTCTATAGAACCTCGAACAAATGGCATCTTTTTCTGCAAATCCTTGCTATTCTTTGCATGATATTGGTCTCATTACTTTTACTTAAACAATTATGAAATGTATGTTTGCATATTCGTCCATAGGTAATCAATTTGGATATGTAATTACTAGAATTCCATAATGAGACTCAAATGATGGGGTATTTTTTCTTTTTAATTCTTTGTGATGTAAAAGGAAAGCCACCAATGCACAAGTTGAAACACGATAGGGGTGATGATGCACCAAAAACAAGCTTTATACCCTACGAAGACGAGGCAGCTGGAGGTTTTGGCCCTCAGCCGGACTGGCAGTGGTACTATCTAAAGATGAGGAACACCCCAGATTCTAAACTGGGCTCACTTGTGTGTAGCTGGAGTTCGGAAACAATCTGATGCAGTTAATTTCCACACGCATGAAGTAAATTTTACTAGACCAAATTGTACTTAATCTTATGACTAGCATTCACAAGAGCCTTGGACCCAATAATGCGCATTATAGATTCATCAGTCTCATCCATGAAATGTTACAAGAATTGAACTTTTAGCACATACTGGCCCCTTGTTCTGTGGTCTCCGACTCATAATTTCATGGGGAACTGTAAATTATTCACCAGAGGCAAACAAGAAAGAACAATAATTGAACAAGTCATCACACTGTCTTTGCATGAAACACCGCTCCTTCAAGATGACTAGTTTAATGAGTTTATGGCCCCTACGGAAAGGCAAGATGATCAGCTTTTTCCCCCCTTGGTGGGTCTCTCATGGATTCCAAGATCAAACCCTGTCAGTACCAACAATGATTTACGACTTTGATTATGTTCTTGAGAGGTCCCTAGTACTACTGGACAGCAGTCATGTAGTTAGGGTGCACGCAGTCCCAGCCGGGCTGGCAATAACGAACTGAGTGATCTAATTTGATCTGTTAGAAGATCCAAACAGACGGGGGGCAGCATGCCTGACCCACTGACAGACTGAATGGGCCTTGCCCGGTCTAGTTGGTATGGAAGCGAAACCAGTCGGGGACCCATGTCTGTGGTCCGACCAGCTAGGCTCGAGTCACGCGAGGATGGGGCAGTACCACTTTTATATATAATACTTTTGCAGAAATAATTGAGCACGCCATGATCAGACCCAATAGCTCAACCATTAAAATATTTTATATGACATCATTATATATATATATATATATATATATATATATATATAGAGAGAGAGAGAGAGAGAGAGAGAGAGAGAGAGAGAGAGAGAGAGAGAGAGAGAGACTGACAATACAACCCAGTAAAGGATTAGCATAGAAACTTCCTTCCAGCTTTTGGGGAATTCACCATATGGATCTTGATGTAGCCTACTTGATTTTTAAACTCAACTTCTTCCATGAGATCTTCCCCCCATTGAGTTTATCAACAAGTTTATAAAATTTAGCTTGTTAATCTAAAATCAAATTAACATAACTTGTCATTCTTGATAGTCGATAACCGTATTAAAAGTGTAAAGCTTACTACATAATAAGTCTCAAGGCAAATAAAATATGAAGTAATAACAAATGAACAATCAACTTACAAATCGATTTGCAACAAATGGCTAACTTCTAACATGGAAAGTCAATCAGTAACCTATCAAACTCATATATGAAATGAGTGAAATAAGAAACCGCTTGCACAACATTAACAAAAGTTCCATATCGTGGTGTTCTTTTCATAAAAAAAAAAATATCAAATGAGAGGGATCACTGGAAACATCTTAATGATAAAGCAGAGAAAAGAAGCACGAAAATGCGCGAAGTGGAATGTTTACAAGTAGCGACCAAGTGGTAAATCGAAATCTGCCGGCCGCCTCTATCAAACAGACCCGGCAACTAGAGGTTGCCGGCAGATCTCTCTCTCTCTCATATATATATATATATATATATATATATATATATATATATATATATATATATATATATATATATATATATATATATATATATATATATATATAAAGATTTGAGACGTTCCTGCATTTCTTTAGATTGACATCTGCCTAGATGGCCATGAAATGGATTACGTGCTGACAAAACTCTGATTGGTGAAAAGGGGTGATTGATCAAGAGATTATGTTGCTATTCTTTTCTTCGACTATAAGGAGAATATGCAAATATGGACCAAAAGTTTCAGAGTAAAGGTCGGCAAGAACGTATAGAAATTAACATGCCCACCCGAAACAAAATTTACGCATCGTCTTGCTTTCTATACCTAAAACATGGGGTGAATTGCCATGTATAATCCAAATATCTGGTTCTGAGAAGATGGTCAGGAACAGAAAATGACATTCTGATCTGGTGTTCTCTTTAGCATCTGAAGTTTGCATATGTTTGGTCAGTCTGAAGATTTAATCCGGTAGTGTTCTGTGATATTTACTGATTTTAAGCAGAAAACAAACGAGATGAATTCCTGCAAAACTCAGTCTCCATCCAAACCAGACACCCCTAAAGCTGAAGTTTTCCCTTTTTGTTACTTTGTCTTGAATCATTGCAGGAAAGATGCTAACCTGAGTAGACAATGTGGTTAGGACAGATGCGTACGTTCTCAATGCTAAAACAACGTAAAGCTTAGTTCCTAGCTACAGAAGAGACAGATGATTAATTTTCAAAAGGATCCAAGAAGCAGAGCTCCCGTTTCGTTTGTTTTCTTCGTCTGCCATGTGCAGATGACGCCATGAAAGAAGATGACAAAGCTTTGAGATACCAATCATGGTTCACGAGAAGTGTTGATTGTTCAATGCTTTGAACGGCGCCGTGAGACTCACAGGATCCTTCTTAATTCTTGAAGCCTGAACTGCTTTGGGGAGCTCAGTCGGTGGAAATATTAAATCTCTTAGCTTTATAACCAAACATAGCATGCAGCAAAAAATATACCAAGATCTTTTATGGTTTCTGGAACTTTTAGTCTGGAAATTTTTTCTTAGGTGTGTGTGTGCCCGCGTGTAGAGAAAGAGAAAGAAAGATCCTCCCATATTCATCACGAGATCCCTGTCAAAAGCTCTGTGGGGTAGTTGGTGCAGGATGCTATATAGCTCCTATATATGGCAGGACAGATTGATCTAGTGAGCAGCAAGGTACTCTTTTGGTCTTTTATTATCAAGCAAATGGTTCTACCATTGATAAAGAAGACTGTCCCGTATAAGGTAAGACATAAGCTACTTGGTCCACAAATAATGACAGAAAATGTTCTTTCTCACTTAAACAGCATCAACAAATAGCTTGTTTGTGAGATATGAGAATGAACAATTAACATGGTCGAAGAATCAGTGATCCACTGGCAAAACCAGAACAATTTTTTGGAGTACTCATTCGCAGATTTTCGTTTCCGAAAGGGCATTGTTCATATATATAACAGAACAAATATTTCAATATGCTAATGTGAACACAAAGAAACATTGAAACTGGTGTGGGCAACCCATACGTGGCTCCGCTACTACAGTGATCCCCACCAACTGGCTAGAATCTGATCCATTGTGTCAGTTGTCTGTGTTTGTATATAACATATGTATTCCTGGTCCAATCCTAACCATTGGCATGCATATCTAATAAATTGAGAAACCAGCATATGTAATTGTTCATCTTCGAAGAGATCCAAAAGCATATGATGACTACCAATTGGTGAAGCCATTATGGCCATTTTGAAGATAACTTAATCAAAGTAATCTATAGGCTATCATGAAAATAAGACAAAATTATAGGCGAGATCATAAAGAGTGCCAGCTAAGTTTGCTTTGGCTCAACACTGAAAATCATATATGATTACATATGAAGTCAGTGAGCACTTGTTTTCAGCCTGAGTGCAGCGCTAGCTAGTGACCAGATGCCAACATACTCATGAGGTTATGGGGACAGATACATATGATGAACTCTTAAGACATAAGTTTTATTATTATCTTAATAAGAAATCTATAAATAACTGCCCAAATTTGGATATACAATAACTGCATGACCTTTCAAAATTACAAACAACCTGCTTACTTTATAAGATAATTCACAAAGAGATGCTTTACAAATGAAAAAAAAAAAATACTAAATTTGGAAAAAATAACTACTTTACCCATAGCATAGAAGACAATTTACGCACAACTGGTTGGGTTGGGTGGCGTGTTATAGCCACGTCCTTGGTTCAAATCTTGGAGGGTGCTATTTTAACAGTATTGAGGAAAGTTGAGCTTAAGATTAGAGGTGTCATTATGGAGGCTAAGTGGATTGGTTCTTGTCCATCTCTAGTCCTCCAAATATATTTAAAAGTGCATGTATTCAGGCATTTCAAGTCAACAAATTATTCATAATGCAAATTGAACCGAAGATCTTCTATGTAACGAAAAAAGAAAAATCTGAAAAAGAAATTTGTCAAGAATGAAACAATATCTTCTAACGAACTAGTTGTTTTTACAATACCCAAGGAAGCCGCAGCTCTGGATGCATTTAAAAAACATCCCTTCACGAATCACGGCTAAAATAATGCAAATTATGCTTCCAATAGCCTTTTTCCAAGATGGTCTTCCAATGCTTTCATCTTGTGAGATCCTTTACTTTGCAACCTTGTATACCTAACCAGGATTGAAGAACCTTTTGGGACTTGCAGCTACATTCTAGCTTACTTTTGAAAGAATGGCCTATTAGATAGATTTCTTAATTCCCGTCTCTTGCTTCTTATCCAACTCTGTGTCCAGTTTAATTATTTTAGAGAATCGGAGACCACAATCCAAATTCGTGAAGTACTGTATCACCACTTTGAGTAGCTCTCAAAATTTTGAGCCTCACATCTAAAGATCCCATTGACACTCATAGGCACCATCCAAGGGTGGTTGCCGGCAGGGGCGAAGCCAAGATTTTTTTCAGAGGCGAGCCAAACAATCCAACCTCAAATTCGGATAGGACCAAACTGAACACGAATCTGAAAAATACATGACACAACTAAAATTTTTTAATTTTTATATGTTTTTTTTTTAATTATTTGGGGTGGGGCCATGGCCTAGGTAGCCCCCCTCCCTCTGCCCCTGGTTGCCGGGTGTATCAACACCATTGGATCGGCTCATGCAAAAATACCATGCATATTAATTATTCGCTCAGATATTCGGTCACAAGCGTGCGTTAATAGATGACAAGGAGTGGCAGAGGCACATGGGAGATTAGAACCCACATGAACTTTCTACATTCATTTCATTACTTGTCCCTTAAAAGTTCTTCGATGTATTAATGGTGCCTCTCAGTTAAAAATTTCTAGCTCGGCCGCTGTAAGATTACAAGGTAGAGGCAACAACATTTTTGAGCCAAAGGCAATTCTTGAACGAGCGGGTTCAGTTTGAGTGAAAACGAGCCCCGGATGCAGCCACTAGCTAAAAATATGAATGTAAACCTTTCTTTAACAAAGGGGCATCAACGTCGTTGAGGGCAAGATCGCATATTCGCGAATTTAAACTCGGTGAGTCGCCATATCTGATCTTATGAAAAACCTCGAACACCATGCATCTTATACTCTTAGGTATACATTGACTCAGGAAGAAGACTGCTGCAAAGCAGCTCTATAGATAACCATATCATCGAACATGCAGACGCAGCAACTCCCCCTCAATCAAAAAGAAGTGAAGGAAAATTTTTATTTTTATATAACTTTCTTATAATTTAATATAAAAACGTATTTTTGTAATTTTTTAGTAGAAGCCTCACTTTTCATGAAAATTTTCAAATAAAAGTTTGAGCTGAAATTCACATTACCATTTTCATTAAACTATACATTTATCGGCCAAGCTAACAATATTTCCTTTTTTACCTTTTTTGTTTCTGAGGTTAATGGAAGTAAATTCTCATTTAACATTTTTTATGAAAACAGTAGCTTGTGCTAAAAGAGTTATAAAAAAGATCCCTTTCTGAGATTATAGGCAAAAGGTGGGTCAGAGAAAGAAAAGATCCCCAAGATGAAAATTTTGATATGTTGACAATGGGTATCGGCATTTGATATGGAGTCCAAGAAATTGAACAAATTTAAATTAAACACATAATTGCTCAGAAGGTTACAACAATAGGGTTCCTATCAAACAAGCAGATCCGCATTCCCACAAGTCATCTGCCTCCCTACAAACTTCATTCAGAACCAAACTACTCAAAGGGAACAGGATGAAAGGCAGTTTGCTACGTTTGGTGCACACACTCCCAGGTTGGACCTCACTCTCCGCACATCTCGTCTCTCCTCAACCTTAACTGAAATGCTTCAAGCACAACGCCATTTGTCTGATATGAGATGACTCCCTTCTAAACCGACTACATGGAATGGTAAGCTAACTTGAATACAGAAAATCACAATAGAATATTAACAGGACGTTCGATCCCAGTTGCACAACATGGGCGAACGTGAGAGAGCTCCAGAGAAAAGTAAGGGGAACAGTGAGAAAACAAAGTGGTGATAGGAGAGAGGGTCCAGCCACTGCAGTAGGATGCAGTCAAGCTCACTCTTGCAGTCCTTGAATTTCTTTGGAACGCTTGTTTCGTAGGGAGATTGAACATTAAAATGTTAATGTTGCTACCACTAACAATACTACCAAAGTTTTCCTTACTGCCACAGATTTCATTCCCACAAATAAGAGATCTGAAAAGTAGGGAATTTAGTCCAGGGGTTTGACAGAAAGTACAGCTTGTTCTGGAGGTATGACGAGAATTCAGGTCCTTAACACCCATTGTTGTAGCCGCACCTTTTTAGTAGCCTGGCCAGCTCTCCTCCTTTTTTGGAAGCCCTTGAAGTAAATCTGCAACGGGGCGAGCCTTGTAGGATGCCGTTTATAATAGCTGAAACAGTAGATTTACAAACTGAGTGCTTCAAATTATTCTCGATGACTATCAGCAACACATGTAGGGTCACAAGTCTAGATGCTTTTTTTCGGCCATAGGAGTATGGAACATATGCCCGAAAAAGGATTCTTCCATCACCCCCCACACTAAAACCAAGGTATAAGTTATAACTATTTTTCTTTTCACATAAAATATCACTAGCATGTAATGTAGTTAAAAGTTAACCAAAACACTACAATGAAGACCCTGTCAAGGGGTGTGTGGTGAGAGGAGAGTATCAAAGACGTCAAGTTGAAGATTCTGAATCAGCCTCAGGTTCTACCCTGCATCCTGTTGCAATCTTCCCTATGATATCCTCCTTGTAAGGTTCGGTGGTTTATGGCTCACCCCAATTCAGACAAACACATGCAAAATGAAGAGATCAAAAAGAGGCATAACTTTTCTCTCTGGATTTTCAGCTGCTTTTCTTTCTTTTTTCCTATTACAAAGGTGACAGGTGAGATCATTGAAGGTCAACCTAGAACCATAGATCCAAAGCATAATTTCCAAACATATACAAAAAACTTTGCTCATCATGCACTAGAAAAACACTTCTTAATGTATACGCATATGAAAAATAAAATTTCAGTGACAGATGGTTAGAACCATGCTGTTGAAGAGTTTCACGATCAGGTATAAAAAGTTTCTCACAGAGAGTACAACGGCAAGAAAGCTGTAATGTAATCAAACAAAAAAAGGTAATCTGTTTCTAGTTCCTGAAACAATGAAAATTACCAGGAGAAAAAGATAATAACATAAATCCTTTTGCACAAAGTTGCTACAAACTATGATGAATAATCTAAACTTTTAGTTTTAAGATAGCAGCATCAGAGAGAAACATACCAGAAGGACGTCATTCAGAGGGTAAGAACAAAAGGTGGTGCATCTGTTCTGGGGCCGGCCACCGTCCTGTATACATACACTTTCTCTGCCTGCATCTCATCACTCTCACCTTCCTTGATTACCTCTACATTGAGCCTAGGCATCTGCCGTGCCAGTATCTTGCAGGCATTGATTGTCACCTTGCAAGCAGACATCCACAATGACCGCATAGATTCATAGCGTTCCAGTCCCGATAGTAAGGCTGCATTGCCAAATGGACAATCTCTGATCTCCAGTTTCCGCAACTTTGGACATCCCTGCAACACATACTGCATTCCCTGGTCACTGCTGCCTGCAAATGCCACGGAAAGTGTCTCTAAGTTCTTGGCATATCTGCCAATGTACTCAAATGTGCGGTCAGTGAGAAGCCCAGATACAGCAAGCCTCTGGATTTTGCTGCAATGTTTAACCACAGCACCAAAGCCCTCATCCATGGGCTCATTTGTGAGATAATCTGGTTCCCATGGGTTCATGATACAGAGACGAAAGTGAGTGAAATTTGGACAGTTTTGAGCAACTTTCTCAACAGCAGCATTTGTCATCCGCTTGCAGAAGTATAGCACATAGCTCAACTTTGGGCAACCGGATGAGACAGCAACAAACCCAGATTCAGTGACACCACCAAGATCAGGCTCGAAAGGATCAGCAGGAAAAACACGTAGTTCTTCCAACTCTGGACATGAAGATGCTACAGCTTCTAATCCTTTATCTTCAACAGTGTCCAAGACCTGAAAGTTGGTCAAATAAGGAGGAAGAAGTCAGAAGAATACAAGAGAACTCAAGCTCAGAAAAGTGGAGGTGTAATGTGAGTTGAAACACATTAAAGAAGCACAACAGAGAAGACCAATTAACATTGAGAAGGCTTAATATACAACTGGTTAGACTATGAACAAAGACAAGTTCCTAGACCTAGGGTTTTCAGTGATGGCTGATACAAGTGTGGCTAAAAGGTTGTATTTCAATAAGGGAGTGTATGATGGTTTGGAATTTTGATTCAAGAATGAAAATTCCAGAATCATAATTCCTCTTCAAACTGGAACGGAATCAAAATTTCAGGTTTTGGTTTCCTAATTTCAGTAACAAAATGCCTCGTTTGTTTAATAATTCCAATTTCTTAAAAAATGAGCATTTTGATTCTCAAATTCAATGATTCTAGGTATATCAAATGCCCTCTAAAATAAGACTGTAAACTCTTCTACTTGCCAGCTCTTTAAAACCTGTAACCAACTCAGGAGCCAGCTTAGTTGAAAATCCCAAACAAACAAGTCAACTGGCGAAGCTTCCAAATGCAAAGATCTTTCAAACCACACAAAGCAAGTTACCATAAACAGGGCAAGATCAGAACCAACTCCAAATCAGATGCTGAATGGTAGCATGTCATAGATTGTCAAATACCAGAGAGGAATAATAAACAGTTAGACAAGATCAAAACCAATTCTCAATCAGACACTCAAAGGCTGCATACTATTTATTGGTCAATGCTGAAAAGGAAAATAAAAGCCAAAAGACAAAGCAACAAGGACTGCTAAGGCAGAAACCCAAGTTCCATGTGGAAATCATGCTCCAAACCAGACGCCGAATGGTAAACATGTCATCGATTGTCAAATACCAGAAGAAATAACAAAAAATCAGGCAATATCACAACCAATTCTCAATCAGACACTCAAAGGCAGCATATTATTTATTGGTCAATGCTGAAAAAGAAAATAAAAGCCAAAAGACAAAGCGACAAGGACCACTAAAGACAGAAACCCAACTTACATGCAGAAATCATGCTCCTAACAATCTGGAAACCAGGAAAGCACAAAATACTTTTGCAACCATGCAAAATTTTCACAACAATATACAATATCTTGCAAACCTCCATCGCGTATCACATACCCATAGGCGTCGAAGTTGAGTGCAGCCAGCAAGCAGCTGAGCCAACTCGGCACTTTGAAGGACTGAATAACTCAAATTCAAAAATGTAAGGTTTGCACAGGCTAGAGATAGTGCAGGAATATACAACGGTGTCACGTCCCATAAACCTGACAAAGTGTGTAATTTTTTGCAATTGCTGAATGCATTGCTGAGCTCGGCAGTTAGCCTTGGGGTGGGCTCTTGGAAAAAGGATCCCGTTCCAAGCTCGGCCAGATGTGGAATTTTCACAAGAAGCCTCTGCAATTGTTCTGGTGTGACACACTTGTTTGCTTTCAGGACTTTCAGAGACCTGCATCTAGATACAAGCCTTTCTAGAGCATCGAAGTTGACTTCACTGTTCAAACTTGCAAAGTTTAGAGCTTCAAGTGATGTAAAATTTTCAGGGAAGCAACTTAACCAGTTCCCTCCAAGATCAAGTATGTCATTTTCCTGTATGTCCAGCTCCGTTAAGTTCCTGACAATGTAATTGTTTTGAGAATGAGTTTAAAATAATCAATCAGCATGATATTTCAGACAAACAGAAGACATAAAATTGAATTTTGCAGGCATTGAGAACAGCATATATTTGAAGAACATACCACAGGGGTTTGAGTCTTCTGACAACCAAGAACCAGCATATTTCACAATTACATCTTACCAATCAATTGCATAACTGTCAAGGTCATACTGACCATGAATAGGAAGCCCAAAACATTTGGCTCAGACATCTTAGCAAGAACAAGGCATAGGGTGATTACTTTTGGCTCGGGTCTCAACTCTCAAGGGCTCAGATCCAATAGGCATTAAAAAGCTTTGTCATGAACAGATGAATTATCAAATGATTGAAGATGGCCATACATATGTATGATGGCTATATAGCCTGCACACGTCACCACTTCAGAGGAGATAAGCAATCCAATATTAAGAAATGCTCAGTCTTAAAGAAAGTGCACAAAACAAAGTGGAAAGTTGCCCCCCAGGCCATGCCAAGAGACCCCAAAGTCATACCCCATCAGCTCAATCATTCATAACCACAACAGGACAAAGTTCACCCACTAAAAAAGGCATGTAATGCCTACAATAAACACATCGCTACAGTTTTGAGAGCATTCAACAAAAGTTGCATTTGCAATGTTTGAGAAACCCAAGTAAGTGTTATGAGAGAAGCAAGGAACGTTAATACGAAAATGCATACGGAAAGGCAAAAGTTGCTTGGAGTAGAAAGGTATGATAGCCATCAATAAATAACAAACAACAATATATATATATATATATATATATATATATATATATATATATATATATATATATATATATATGAAAAAAAATCTAAGCACATTTTCTTCAAAAAACCATCAAGCATAAAACCAGAAATACAAACCAATATATGGAAAATATCTGGTGGCAACCAAAAAAGGAAGAAAAGACGGTATCCCACAGACATGCAACAAAAAATTATTAAGAGGGTTCATGTCACTAACGTATAATACCACACTTCCACCAAATAATGAAGAAATGGCAGTCGATATAGAAAAATTATAAATATATATATATATATATATATATACTAAGAGAGTGTTTGACGCTAACACATATAGCATACTTGGAATTCAACAAACCATCAAATCCAATAACGAAGGCACCAACAGATGATAGAAAAGGAACTATATGTCCCAAAAAACCCTCCGGAAGCAAATCAACATCAGCAGGCAAACGGAGACAAGGAAGAATCAGAAGAAGAGCCACCTGCAATGTGTAGCAATTGAGGCAAGGCCGTCGGTGCTAAATCCATCGCAGCTAACAAGCGAGAGCGCCCGGAAATTGGGGAACGATTGCGCCAGGTAATCTAGGCTCTCATCGGTCACGGCCATTCTCTTGAGCCTCAGCTCCTCGAGGAAGGGATAGGCCTTCGCCAGGACAACCAACCACGACCCGATGTCAGCGCCCCAGTTTGCCGGAACGAGGTTGAAATCGGAGAACCGTGGCTTCCCCTTAAGCGTGATGCTCCGGATGTTTGGAAACCGCCGGACGAGGATCTCCGGCGAGACGGAGTAGCAGTTCCCAATGAACACATGGGATCGAGTCCACCTCTCCGCCGCGTACCAATCCTTGCAGACGAGCGAAACCGCGCTGCGGTCCTTGTGAGATCTCACGAACGCGAGGACATGCTCCAGAACTTCATCCGGGAAGGAGGGAACTCCAGCGCCCTGCCCACCGCCGGCGACGTCCTTCTTCTTCCTCGTCAGCATCCTCACAAATTGTCAGTAGCTGATGTAGGCAACACTACTGATTTTACAGATCAAAGCAAGAGGGCAGCTCCAATTCCTAACCCCGAACCTACACCAGCAGCTCAAAAACCACCATTTTACCAGATAAGAACATTGCTTCTCGGCTGCAGACCATCCACACACGTCCTCCCCCAAGAGTCAACACAGAACCAGGTTTTCTGAGTTCCGAAATCTCAGAAAATTCCGAAATTTGTCCCGATTGCGTGACCGGAGGTCTTCGGTAGCCCCAGAAAATTCAGAAAAAAGCCACGATTTCGAGCGCTCGAGGACCTCTGACCTTCTGAGTTCGGAATCAGGGCTAGAATGAAGAAACTACAAAGTGGTAGTCCTAGTCGGGAACCACAGACGAAATTCCCGCCTTGGATGAGAGGCGAGAACCACCATCATCATGGATCCAGAGAGAGATGGGATTCAGCTCACATCCTTCAAAAACTGAAGAAAGGAACTCCCCAAACGGGAAAGTAAAGACTGAAGACCTAGAAAGGTGTACCAGAGAATCCACAGCGAGAGGGAGAAAGCCCTACATCTCAACACGAATCACGAATCATTGCCATTGACAGAAAACTAAACTTAAAAATATATAATTATATATTTATACACACATAAGATACCGAGAGAGAGCGTTCTCTCTGTAATCTACCTGACACCTCCTGCTTCAGTGCCGTTTACCGCGCCCAATTACGTCACGGTACCACACTTCTTCGGAAAATTACATAAGTGCCATCATCTGGGGAAAAGACGCTTTTAGCCCCACTTGTCATGCTTGTAGCCATCCAGCATTTGCCTACCGATTTCCGTTGCTGTGATACCACGTGAGGGCATACCTGCAATTTCGATCTAGTAAAGAAACGACACGGATCGGATATACTTCAAATTTGGATCTGATTGAACCCTTCGCCATTGGACATGGAACTATGATCTTCTGGAATTCGGAACCAAGATCCAGAGCTGGATGGGAAAAGCTTCCACCCACAACGATAAATAGTTGATGGGTCGTGCTTTTGGTAAGTATTTTTCGGCTCCAGTATGAATTGGATTTGGGCTTTGGTTTGCAAGTCCTGCCTATTTGGATCATACTGCTCATTATATTTGCTTTGTTTACTAAATTCCACTGAATGCATTTTGGTTTACCATATCTTATATCCCTAGATTTAAAAGCAAATTCGCCATCATTTGGTTCAGTTTCAGATTTAGATTTGGACAGTAATCTAAGGTTCTATTCTTTTAAACCATAGTATTAAGGTCTGGTCATTACACCTAACCCGTCCCCAAAATAAATCTAATTTCAATTCGATAACAAAGTCGAATATATTTTGGAACTGCATATCAAATTCTAAATCAATCCGTAACTGAATTTGGATAATTGGATATATTAATCAACCCAAATGCCCACATTAAATAGGACATAAGGTTGTCCTCAAGGCTATAACTCAAAAGTAGGGGCGAACACGAGTTGAGTCGAGCTTGAGTTCAGTCAACTCGAACTCGCTCAACTAATGAAACCTCGAGCTCGAGAATAGCTCAACCGAAGTAACTTGAGCTCGACTTGGCAGTTACATGGTGAGCTCGAGCTCGGGCTCAACTCGATTAAGGCTCGACGAACTCGATTGAATAAAATTGATATTCAACGTTACTTGTTGAGTTCGAGTTCGACTCGATTAAGGCTCGACAAACTCATTTGAATAGAATTGATATTCATTGTTATGTGTTGAGCTCGAGCTCGACTCTATTAAGGCTTGACAAACTCGTTTGAATAGAATTGATATTCATTGTTACGCGTTGAGCTCGAGCTCGATTAAGACTCGACAAACTCGTTTGAATAGCATTGATATTCATCGTTACATGTTGAGCTCGAGCTCGACTAGATTAAGGTTCGACAAACTTGTAAAATCGTTTGAATATATCGACTTGATTAGTGTTGGACAAACTCGATTAAGGCTCGAGCTCGACTCGGCAATTACGTGTTGAGCTCAAACTCAACTCGATTATTTTAAGGAGTCGACTAATAAACTCGAGCTCGACTCATTAAGCAAATGACTCGGCTCAAACTCATTCACGAGCCGAACTTTAACGAGTTGAGCTCTAGTAGTTCGACTCGTTGTTCACCCTTACTCAAAAGGCTAGGCCAGGATGAGATTCGTCATATGACATGATTTCAAATCAACCTACAGGTGGTTGTGTTCGTATATTCAAAAAGGTGAAGTACGTGGACATCTCACTGCCTGGTATTTACACGGTTCCGAACACGGGGACAAGAGGAAGGAGATAGGGGGGCTTCGCTCTGAGCTGTGACATTAATCCTCTTCCTCACTCACCCTACTAGGACATCTCGACACAATAAATGTCTCTATGCCCTACTTCTATTTAAGTTAGTTGGATCCATATCCGCATTTAAATCTGGGGTCGTCGGTGTCTTCATCATTATTTGATCTTATCTCAATGCAATTACATGTGTCGGTTTTTTTTTTCTATTTCTCAAAATTTAAGGCTGAAAAATAATAGATGAATTAAGTTTTAATAAAAATATATATATAGAATTAAATCATAATGCCCTTTTTCATTTATATTCTCCTTAATTTTTCTATTGCTTAAGACCACAAAAGTAGCGTAGTTTCGTTCATGTCGTTGTCAGGCTCCTCGTCCCATGTCCACTCCTTCAGTTCAATAATGACATATCATTCTCAAAACTGACAGCCAACAAAATTTATGCAATTCCGAATTAAGACATGAAAGGAAAGTTCTATTATCTTCTTTTTTTCTCTCTTTAAATGTGTAACGTTGGTTTGAGCTAACATTACTTGTGAAATCGCCGTGAGGCCATAGCTTAACCACCTTTTGTTGGTTTATAAATATTTTCCTATTAGCGCCAAAGAAAACATTATCATTCACATGGCCTTGTATTCAACTATATAACTTCATAGAAGTTTTGAATCAAAATCTGTTTATACATAACATGACCGATTTTGTTTTATGATTTTGGTTCTAGTGCAATTATGAAAATGATATAAGAAGTTGGTGTCTTCAATAACAAGGAATCTTTGGAGCCTCTAATCAATCTTAGATAAAGTGATCTATGGTGGAGACCTAGAGTAGTCTAAGAAGGGCAAGTATTGTGGCCCCTCTAACTGGAAATGTGATGATATAAATGTTCAAAATATCTAAACCTAGTTGGTATTACTCAGTTTTCTTGGGTTAATTTTTAGGAGCTTTGCTCAAGATGTGGATTGTTAAGATTCATCTCTAATTGGGCAATTGACTGCTGTGAAGCTGAAATTATTGTGGAACCAAATAAGGGTTTTTTTTTTTTTTAGTAGATTGCATACTTGATTTAATTGATTTGGTTGACCATAAACTTTTGGAATGGAAAGATTTTTGAAGTTGTTCATGTTGACATTAATTCAACCTGATCTTTAGATGTGCAAGAAGATTGTTGCTGGATTTGAATCATATCATTAGTTTTCCAGTTGGTGATTCTATGAAGTATCTAGATTTGAAAGAAGTAATGATATGATTGAGAAGCTTTGACATTCAAGAATTTTAGCGTTGATTCTAGGCTGCATAAAATTTTTGATGAACATCATCAACTTACATAGTCAATACAGAGAGATACTGTTTTTTAAAATGCAATGTTTGATGGAGTGTTGCATCATAGGTGCCAAAAGAAAGAATTGGTGCACACTATTCATTCCATGAAGCCAGTGAGTGTAGAGCAATCTTCATGATCTGGGGAGGAACATATGGGCCATTGTGGGCAATTGCCAACACCAGTCCACATAAATTTGCTTATTTTTATACTATTATCTTATGGTAATTTAATTATTTATATATCAGTTGCCCCTTAAAGTTAGAATTTGGTGTATTAGTGTCCTTCGGCCAAAAATTTCTGATTCTGCCACTGATAACTTTTTGAATGCAGAGACTTCATGGATTAGGTGGACATGGGACCTGCTGCGCCCTCGGTTGCAGCTATGGGCAGTCGGTGACTGGAGATAAGAGAAGATACTTTTGGTGGCTTGATAAGGACGCCGAACTCCGAGGGTCGGAAAGGCCCGTAGTACTACGGCCCAAGCCCTGGCCAAGGCAAACTCTGCTTGCTAAGGCCAAACTTGTGGCTTTGCTGCTTAGATCCGCGGTGATATGAGATCACTAGAATCTTAGATTCAGCTATTTAAGGTCGGGCCTTCCTTTCTGACCTTAAATCCACAGTTTTTTTTTACCTTACTAAGATTAGGATTTTTCAAAGCACTCTTTTTAATGAAGCATCAAATCTGAGATCCGAGGCTATCATACGCAACCTTAGTGAAAGAAAGAAGGGTATTGGGTTGAAAAACTCTGGTGTCTTTGCCTTAGCCATCCGAAAGGAAGTACTGTCACAAACAATCCTTGCAACATAGTCTTTGTGAGGCGCCTAGCCTTAAGACTAAAGGCTGATAAGATTGTGAACATTAGGTCACAATGAACAACTCAAAAAAAGAAAGAATGGCTGTGTGTGCCACAACCATCCCTATCTCAGAATGGGGCCAATTGCAGATATATGTGTTGGGTGATGTTGCCAGGGGCGGAGCCAAGGTAGGGCCCTGGCCTCACCTCAAAAAAAAAAAAAAAAATCACGTAAATTTTAAAAAACTTCACTTGTCCTATATAAAAATTTTGAGAAAAGATACTTTGGCCGGTGTCAAAATTTAGAAACATTAATTTGACCCCCCTCATGAAAAATTTCTGGCTCCGTTGTTGTCAACTTGCGAAGGGTGGTGTTTACTCTGAGACAAAATCAATCAGTTAGATGTAGAAAAGGATTTTTGCATGGGTGCAAGTCAAAAGAAGACCCGTGTGGTGGATGAAGGGTATGGAATGTATCATGCTAGGGCACCATGGTGTTTGTTTGTTCATTGCTTTTGTTGGGAGGATTCAAACTTATCGCAAACTTCAAAGTCCATGACTATTATCTAATCAGTATATGAATATATCATGTTATTTTCTTAAAAGGAAAAAATAAAAGAAAAATTGTCAGAACATTTGCTCAAAGTTTAAAGGGTGGGGGTTCAAGAAATTTTGTTGGTAGAGAAATCAACATATGGTAGAGTTACGTTTTTTTGTTGTGATTTTGGAAGCTTGAAGATCAAAATGCAACAGTTCATGGACATATATGAGTGCGAAACTCCTAATTCTAGAGAAAGAGCTTTGGCAATATTGTTCTAAAATCTTCCTTAGACAAGTATTGAAAGAAGGATGCTTAGAGACGAAACAGTTTCGTCTTGTTCAAGAGTTCTTTGTCATAAGATCTATTGCTGAATATGGAGAATAATTAGCACATCGAACTAATTAAACATTGGACTAATTAACCATATTCAAGTTTTTTTATCAGATCACATTTAGATGCAAATAAGGGGAACAACGTACCAAATATGCGTGCAATTTCATATACTTGATTATGAGCCAATCAGTCAACTTAATTAACGTGGGAAGTTATTTTTTAAGAAAGTAAATGACTGTTAGTACATAATTGACTTCAAAAGACTTACATATGATACCACATGCAAAGCATCAAGTAAGTTGATAAGATGGTTCATAAACCATATAGTCTATTATATAAACTCTTTACCAGTCTTAATTACATTTATAAGGATTAGAAGCTTAAACCCTTTTTTTTATGAGTTTAGCTTATACGAGGGCATCCCAAGTAATCAAAGTAACAAATATTCATGAGACGAGGCCGAGAGCATGTGAAGAGCACGTTAGGTGCACTTCACTTACTACCTTCGCCAGTTGAGATGATAATGGCAAGGCCTTAACTCGAGGGCCAACTTTTGTACTAATATTCTTCTTTGTGATTAATTTAATTAAGTTTGGAGATTAGCAAGAAACATCGAACTACTGATTGGTTGAGAATGCGTGTCAATGCATAGAGATGATCGTCATGGCTATTTATATATTATTTTTAAGAGAGAGAGAAAGAAGATGAATGATCGATATATTGGCATGGCACGTGGGATTACGTAGGATGTCGGCTTTTTCTTTAAATAAAACACAATTAAGCAATCCTAATTTAATTCTTTCACATGGTGTGGCAGCAGGTTCTTTTATTCCACTCACTTTTGTATACTTAAAACTATTCTGGGTGTTTGATTTTCAGTTTGTTCATCACCTTTTTTATTTGAGAAAAAATATTATATATATACAGGGCTTTGTTTTTGTTTTTTGTTTTTCTGAAATCATATCGGCACATGTAATCTGTAAGTTCTGTTTGCTAGAAATCAATTTTTTAAATTATTGGTGTCTGACTTGTATTAAGGATGCTTCACTGACATGCACATAAATCAAAGCTGAGAGCATATCAAACAGAAATATACATATGTATATTATATATGCACAGCCTGGTCAAAAAATAAGGAGAAAAAAGTGTAAACTAAATAATTATAGAAATACTCTTCACATTTTTCTCTTTAACAGCAGTCGTTGTTAGATGGTTGTGTGACTATGAAAAGCTGGAGTTACCATTCTATTTTCCTATATATGTAAAAAAATTGAATAGTGGATTTAGTTTTTCAGATCTATAGATGGTTTAGAAAAAAACAATGAGAAAAAAATTGTTGACATTTTTGTCATATAGGATTAGTTCACACATTTTTCTCCAAATATATTTACTTGAGATGAATGACCTTAATTAGATGGATACGTAACTTTGGATAGTTAGAATATCATTCACTCACTATATATATGAAAAATTGGTCTATACCATACCTTAAGATGCTAAACTTATAATGAATAATTTTGGTAATCCATTTTCAAAGATAAAATGTTAGATAAAGGTTAGAGAGAGAGAGAGAGAGAGAGATGATTTATAAGTTTTCTATTATGCTGGATCCAAGGCGTTGAATTATTGAATGAAAATGACATGGATAGCAAAATCCATGCAAATGACTACCACTTACGCGTGGTGGATAATTTTATTTGCCACTTGTCATGGTGCGCGCGCTCCTGGGCCAAAGGAGGCATGTTCACTCGTTTGAGCTTCTTATGCAGACAAATGGGCCCTGTCTCAACTTTTCCCTCATGCAAGTGAGAGAGTGAAGCTTCATTTACTTAAATCCAGCTTTTTTTTCTTCAGAAAAGAATCCTAAGCGAGAGAGAGAGATAGGGTATCCCAATTGGAGATGATTTCTAGAGAGAGATATCCACAGTTGGATATGGTTTCTGAAGAAACTTAAACTGCCACACATGATTATAGAGTTCTTGAGAGAGACTGTAGCCAACAGAAACGAAGACCATTTTTCTTAAAAAAGAAAAAGTTTGTATTTATCGACAAAATAAAAGAAATAGCAATACATAACAATGGCGCCCCATTAAGGATGAAGAAAGGCTGCATCCTTTTGTCTATTTGTGAACATGCCTTGGCCAATATTGGATGGATACGGCATTGCAGAAAAGGCTAAAAGGCCTCTCTCTCTCTCTCTCTCTCTCTCTCTCTCTCTCTCTCTCTCTCTCGCCTTCAATAAAATATACGCCAATTGCCATGCCATGGATGAAGTGATCATGCTGCAACAGCGTTGCAAAAATTAAGCTACAGAGGATAAAGATTTCCCTACTCTTTCTCTCTCACAGAAGCAAAAATAACTGATAATGGCTTATGGTATCTGCTTGATATTCAGATTACTGTCTCTACTGGCACGATGGTTCAATTAACGAAGATGGCAGCAGAGAACTCAACTTAAAAATTTAACTTTTTGAAAATGGTAAAACCTCCATGACTATGAGTTGGCTGCCACTTTCCAAAAACTACAGGTGAAAAGGAATAAGGTAACACGAAAGCCTTGAGAGATGCCACCACCATCACCCTTCTTACAATGATCAGAAATTCTTCCTGCTGGTTTGCAGGTATGAGGCTCACTTTCCAAGTGCTCGTCGCTCTAACATCATCATCATCATCTCTCTTTCTCACACACATGCACATACACATCTGCAAGAATAACTTAACTTGGTTTTAAATTTAGGCCCACATGATCCACTTACCTTCAATTTACAGCGACAGTTGGTCAGATGATGGGGAAGATGATTGCTGCTGAGTGCCCCACAAGCACATGGGGATGAAATCTTGAAGCCATGTGGCGGAAGCCACAGGTTCCGGATCCATTTGATCAATCGAATGTGCTCTTTGGAATTAAAATTTCTTTACTGACAAAATTTCATTGAGCAGTGGATCTTAAGTCCCAACTCCCCCAATTATGATCAGACACCGAGTCCACATGGATTTATGATCAAATTAGTGTTTTTGGTTCTTCATAAATCCTCATCGTTGGGATCCCTGGAATGAATTGATGAATCAAGCTTATCATTGGATCCGGAGCAATAACTGTCTGCAGTAGTTTGAAGGAAGCACAAAACAGTTGTTCGATGGACTAGAGTGCTCCTTGATGACATATGGCTCAATCATGAGCGGTTCTTGTCTCCCATTCAAGAACTCCCCATGTTCAAGCAAGATATCTTTTCTTTGTCCCGTCATTTTCTATGACACCAAATTGTTTATTTCAATCACCTTGCAGCCCTACGTGCTTGTTGCCTACAAATGCCCCTACCTTTTGTGAAGGATTGTACTGCAGTTTTCAAACTACAGAAGAACATATTTTAGATTAACAAATATCAACGACATCAATGAAGTTAAATACATACGCAGATGGTCGTTACATATTCTTATGATAAGATAGTTTTTCCAAATTAATCTCACAATGGGTTTTGTGTCACTTGTAATGTGTCATGACGTTTTCTGAGGTCCTTATAAGGTCGCACCTTATTAAACTCAAAATCTCGTAAAAATATCATAGCTTATTTCCAGCGGTTGCAAATCATTTGAAAGTGTGGTCTTTCTATAATTCTATCTTTTTTTATTTGTGTATCTTTTATATATGCACCATCCCTAGTAGTTCATGAGCCATCCTGGAAGCTGGAAGATGTAGGCCGGCAAATCTGTGAATTGCATGTAACTAGATCGCTAAATCCATTCTCTCTCTCTCTCTCTCTCTCTCTCTCTCTCTCTCTCTCTATATATATATATATATATATATATATATATATATATATATATATATATATATATATATATATATATATATATATATATATATATATATATATATATATATATATATATATATATATATATATATATATATATATTGAATGGTGACTCTGAGCCCTCTAGCTTTTTAGAATCATCATGTCATCTAATAAGACTCATCTGATCCCTCATGATGGAAGGTTAAAAGAAAAACAAGAAGAAAAAGGTGATGGGTATTTTTGTCATCTAATATTAGTTTTTACCTTTTTCTTCGTGTTTTTCTCTCAACCACTTATATGAATGAATGATCCTGATTAGATGACTAGTTCACTAAGTATATATATATATATATGTGTGTGTGTGTGTGTGTGTTCCGTTGCCTAATCATGGTTGAAAATAAGTAGGTCCCATTTCCCAACCAGGAGGGGAAACCGATCGAGTTTCACTAGACCTCTCAACACTTACAGACAGGTCACTCGTGAGATCAACAAGAGTTTCACTAGACCTCTCAACACTTACAGACAGGTCACTCGTGAGATCAACAATCGGATTCATGTATACACATTTGCAACGCTTTGTGGATCATGTCTCTTTTTTTCCTCCCTGTAGCTAACTTATATTCCTTCATTGCGCTTGTCTTTCTCTCAAACTTCTCCAGAGAACTTGGCAACCACATCCAATTTCTGCCAATCGAAAGTGCGAAAACTGAAGTACATCCCCAAATCCTTGTTACACCTACTTTTTGCAACTCATCTGCGCCAAGTCTAGATAAGATGGCTGGACGGTTACATCATGTGGATTGATGGGTATCGTTCCCCGAGTTCAACTATTAGCGAAGTTCACAGTGTGGATCCAGCGAAAAGTTTCATCTCATCACAAATGGGCTACACCATTAGCAAAAGTAGTTGCAATTGGACTTCTAAAGAAGCTACAGTGGACGGAAAACTTTAATTTTCACATGTAGCAAATACAGTGATAGGCTTATTGATGTCACATGTCGAAATTTGCCAAGAATTTTAAAGCACATGATGCTTCCTACTCTCACAACTGTCATCAGGAATAATTTCTGTGCGATGAAAACAACGGACACCCATTCCAACTGCCAAGCAAATAATGTGAATAAGAACCGAATAACCTGGATGGACACAAAGTAAAGAGATCCGCAAGTGGTTGAGAAAGAAGACATTCCAGGGCCAACATTTTATGCGTACTATAGTTCAAGCTTGTTTGTTAACCGTAAATGTTTCCTCAGATCCTTGTCTTATGCCAAAATTTGTTATGGTACAGTGAATAATTTATGTAGTTTCTCCAGGCAAAAGAAGAGGAAACAGAAAACAACTCTGATGGAGAAACCAGGATTTGGCAATCTTTCAACCAAAAAAAAAAAACAGCAACCATACTACTCTGTAAATCATCTGACAAGGCCTGCATATGACATGAACTATATATGCACCTTATGAGAATGCTAATCTGCAATGTGAAGCCTGCCCAAGAAACAAAATGGAAAAAACAACTTAAGACAGATGTTGGTTGATCTAATAAAGAAGAACATTTGACATGTGAAATTTGTTATACGTGGGACAAACTCATCCAAATAACTTAATTTTCCTCTCACTGTGTGCTGAAAAGTAAGTTTAGGACCCACTGAGCAGACAAACTCCCCAAAGTGCATGTCCATCAGCTCCTAATTGTTTTAGATCTGACTGGAGTCTCTGCCAAAAAAAAATCTTTTTGTCCAGTCGAACAAGACCAGTACTCTTGTGCGCCAGCTAACTTGCTTACTGAGGACAAAGCAGAAAAAATCAAAAAAGTGTTAGAATCTTTAGCATCGAGATTTGGGAGTTACAGAAATATACTTCCAGCATATATAGGAACAACCAATCTACATAAACATAGCGAAAAAATAAAATTTTGAAAGATGTAAGATTGCCTTTTTGCATGATTTCTCCACTCTCATGACAGTACGACACATTGATTACACATCATGAGTGATACAAAAAACAACACGGTGCAATTTCTCATCAGAAAGGGTCCAATTCTGTCGGCAGAAAAGGCGATCTCCAATAGAAAATCACCTGCAAGACTCTAAATAATCTCATATCTTCCATGTTTTAAAAGCTAAAGAGAAAGGCATAACTAAAACCAACAATTTTTTACATTCCTCAACTAAACTCAAACTCAAAAATCTTCAACATTCTCTAGTTTCTACCATCCTACATTTGAGATCCACCTGTCATTAGTTATCCCACCATAAAATCAAAATAACCAACAAATCCACTGAAATGGACCACCACATCTGCCAAAAAAGAGGTTAAATACTAAATTTATAATAGACCTCTCATGTTTTGCAGACCCCATGTGAATGCAACATATCATAGGACCAAAACTTACCTTGCATAAACAGAATACCATAGCCATTGGCTGCTTTGCCCTATTGAAACCCAATCTCCTGGAAGTTCTGCAGCAGCTTGTTCACCTCCAAGTGGAGCAAATTGCCCAAAGTGCTTATACCTAGGTTATCAAAGGTCAGTACACATCAGAAATGTGCACACACACAAACACATCTACACATGGGCACCGGCGTACATATATGCATTCAGTGAGAATGTATACATCTTAAAAAATAGGAAAGTAGATCATACATGAATCAAGTTTAGATTCTCAGTTTTCATGAGCACCCATGTAAGGAAAAGCTAAGTTCAGTTTCACAGTTAAGATGACATCCACCAAATACCAAGTTTAACACAAACTTATCCATGATTTTCTTCCCGCTTGAGTACTCAAAGTGGGAAAAGAGAATGTCCAAAGTATTCAAAGTAGTTAAAATATGATGAACATATTTACAAGTTAAAATGTCCAAAATAAGGCTTTCGTGGTTGATATCCACACTGATATGATCTGTGCTCCTATGCAAGTTTGCGCTGATGTGTCTCTTCTCATCCAATTTGCATTGATGAAACGGGTAGGAAACTGAAGGTGGTTTCTCCTCTGGAGAGGCAATAATCATCTTGGTAGGAGAGGAAGTGGTAGCAGATTATATGGTATTCCCATGTCTGTACTGCTTTATAAGACCACAGATCAATTTCATAATTAGATCTGCTAATGGAAGGCGGAGGGAGAGGATGGTGAAAGAGATCAACCATAGTTCTCTTTTATTAATCAGAAAATCTACAGGGCTTCCTGTGAAACAACTTATGTTTCCTTTGTGATAGGCTATCTGCTTCTGCATCCAATCAGGTTGAGCCCTAAGTGTGAATGGGTTAATAAAACTCTAGATTCAATATGTTATTCTTCTGTTTGTGGTTGATTTAATATTATTTTTTGTACATAAAAGTTCCACTTTACATATTTTAAACATATGGGTACCCCAGCATCGCTCATTGAATATCATAAAAGCCTTTTCTGTGCAGCTATAAAATAGAACAATCCAAAACTTGCCTACAAGGAATTCAAGTTTGAGTTGCCTAAAAAATGAAAATAATGTGTTTTCCATCTTTCAAGTGTTGATCTTTTCTTAAAGATGGCCCAAATTACTTCATTGAAGAAAATGAGCAGCCTCTCATACTGCCAATTCCAATAACCAGGAAGCTGATTAAGGTCGGGTAGAGGTTCATGAACCTTATCTAATAGAGACATTCTTGACTAGTATAACTCTCAAAAACAAAAATCTGGTTTCACATTGAATCCAAACATTTCTTGGTAGGTATCTCTGGTTCTCATTCATCGAGCTCAAATTGTTAAACCTAACATAGAGTTTTGGGTATTAAAGACAAAGCAGTACATATAACTTACATAGTTTTGATCTTTTCAAATAATTGTATCCATCAATCAATCATTTGTAAAATACCCATATGAAGTTTCATAAGGTTTTACTTTCATTTGCAAAGTACCCATATGAATTTCATAAGGTTTTACCTTCAGTAGTTACCTTATTCCATTTATGTTAACACTTAATAGCACTGCCAAGAACCTGGCATGAACTCATGCAAGAGTTATGGATATGCTTTGGAATCATTGAACCACAAACTGCTAAGCCACCCTTGAAGTGAGCTGCACTACCATTTCTGAAAGAGCAGGAACACCTCGAGAGGTGACACATCTATGTCAACACTTCAAAACATGGATGTGGCCCTGACAAGGACTGGACATGTTCAAACTGTATCAGGAGCAAATAACTATGTCATTGTATGTCTAATTTTGTACTGAATCAGTCATGGAAGGGTTCAATTTGTCTTTTCTTCTGAAGACCTCTTATTATTTCTTTGATTCATAGTCACGCCAAGGTGACAAGGTAGAGTTATTCATGTATCACTAGATAGTTTTTAACAGCAAGAGTTTTAGTAATGGGTGAGGATACACATACTATTTGTGAGTTCAGAAGAGGGAACCATTGACTGCTAAAGTTGAGGGCCTGTTTGGTTGACCAATGCCAAATAATGATGTAGAAGACACTTCCAGCCTATTTTCTATTGGGAATATGGCCAAACACTGAGCTGCAATTTAAATTATCAAAGATATAAAAGGTCTCCAGTGGCCCACTTTCCTGCCATCTGACACGTTTTCTGGATCAGAAAATGAGCCAAAATGTTGAGAAATAGACACTAAAATTTAAAAGGGAAAAAAAATGAATCAAACAAATTTTCTTAGGTAGTTTACCTAAAAGGATGAAAGCGATGACGACCTGGTTCTGTAATTTTGCGAGGACCTTCAGGTTTTGTTTCAGAATCATGCATATGATTGAAGCATTTTGCAAGATAGGCACCTTGTTGAGCAGCAACCTGAAAGTGATCAGCATGGCAGTAGGTTGCATCAGATCATAGACTGAAGGAAAAGAATTATGAAGCATACAAAATCCAGAGGACAGTACTTCTAAGTAAGGCATACGTGACTCGGGAGGTTTAAGTTTTCTATTAGCCTGTTGGGCATATTCCTTAGATTCTTTCAAGTTTGATTAGTCCCACTAAGTAGCTACTGGTGCTAACTGACCTACATATGTTCACACACATTATTTTTCATCAAGTAAATAAGAAAAGTAGGTAGAAACTGAATTTGTCAGTTCTGCTTCTTTTCCTCTTCTTCACTCATGTGATGTTGTGTATATTACCAGTAGAAGTGCAGATGTAAGACGGAAAGCGCCAACGACAAAGAATAAGCAATGCACGCATTGTTATCAAAGCCATATTGACAGTCCATCGAATAGTTCATCGTGCTAATAGCTAGGGCCAAAATCAGCTAGTTGATCAACTTGATGGACTAGTCAAGACTTGTTGGTGACTAACTAATACTCATGTTACATATTGGTTATATTTTGTATTTATATGCTTTCATTAAAATATATCTGAAACAAAAGAACCTGATACAACCCCACGTCATTTGACCATGCTGACTTGCTGTAGACCTAAGTCAGGTGGTCACAGAATTCTGAAGAAATATGTCCTGATGTGACTGACCACATCTAACACACTTGACTCCATTATAACTTCATTGGAGTTGCACCTGAACCAGCTTCACATTAACACAGTTGTGACAACCCCATAAATGCAACCATTTGTCGGGCAACGTTAATGCTGTGGGTGAAACATTTCTTTCACTTAGTTCGTAGTAATATTTTATTTCTTTTGTTATCTTTGGCACTTTAACTATTGTGTTTCAATAATTTTCGTTTGATTTTACTTTCAGAGACCGACTAGGACCAGCTAGTCCTGACTAGTCCTATTTTTCGGGTTGATTGACTAGCTTGTCAGATTTCCAATCTTGACTGCTTGTACAGGATTTTGGCCAGCCCAATGAAGCTACATGAACTTTATTAAGATTCGTTAAACTAAGTAACGTATTAAAATAAAATTACCCCTAAACTCTTATAAATGCTTATATAATATAACTCATTTCTTTACCAAGCTGCTGCTGAAGCAACTTTAACCCTTTTTTAGCACAGACTGCTTAAATAGATGAGCCTGAAATGAGCTTTTACACATCCAGCTAATCTTATTCTCAAAGAATATTGAGAAAGCGCATGTTTGCATTGTGAATGCAGATGTATATTTTCATATGTATGTTTTGGGTGGGGAGGCATTTGACATAACCTCAAGTCTTGGAAGGTTTTAAAAGACAAGCAGAAAAGGAAAAGAGAATGCAAAACAGCCAGAAAGAAGTGCAGTGATTGGCAACTTTTGTAACAATATGATCAGGTCTGGATTGACGTTAGCAGCATACTTCAAGTGCGTGTTGGCCTGCACTTACCTGAGCAGTAGCAGGAAGACTTTTCATCTGTGAATCTACCTCTGCAAGAGCTAGCTTAAACTCTTCAATGTTTAGTGCCTTGGATTCGGTTTGATTGCTCTCTTTGTTGCCCAGTAATAGATCTGTAACACTTCGCATGTGCTTTTTCTTCATATAGAGTTCTAATTGTGGATACCTTTCACAAAGTTCTCCAATAACATCCTGGAATTCTTGAACAGTCAAAGTGTTCGAGTTGTCCTTGTCCGCAACTTTAAAAATGTTAAAAATATCTTCCTGTCACAGTTGTACAGCATAGAATATATATTAATAGAGACAAGATCAATGCAACTATCAATCCCAATAAGCACAATACGATCTTATGACATGGAATGAACGCTGATTTTTGATCTATTATACATCAATTCAGATTCTATGACATCTGAGCTTACGAGCATGCACTGTCCTATTAAACAACCCAAACGATGCTGATATTATTGGATCTATAAATTCACTTAGTGTTTAAAGAACCAGCAGAAAGAACTGAAGACCGCTGCAAGATATACTACACTTTTGTATGATGGAGGTAGTTGACAAAATACAAAGCTTTTCAATCCACCATAGGCTCTATAGCATCATTAAATCTTGGAGCTAGACCAACAATTTTTGTCCTTTTTTAAAAAAAAAAACATGAGCAGACACAGCAGCGTTTTTTATCCTTTCTTTTAATACTATGAGCAGCCAAGGAGGAGTTAGCCATTAGAAATGCCACTGGAAGTGCATAACCAAAAGTGTGAGATCAAGGTAACCATGCACTACTACCACTTTTATCCGATGACTGAGAGAAGTAATAAATTACTTGCACAATCTCAATGATTTCAGTGTCTGCAGACTGCAGCATCCCAACAGTAATACGGGAGATTGAATGATCTACCCATAGGATCAATGGTTTCCACAGGATGCTTAGTAGATATTTTCGTATTTATATGTTTCATCTGGAAATTTCGTGCAGATTTCTTGTTTGGAGGAATTTTTCTGAAAAGGATAGTCAAGAGACAATGTTACTGAGAAAAAAAGAAAACATTTTTTTTGTCATAAATCACATCTATGCATTGCAAATTTTAAAAAGTAGAAAATATTTGATTGCTAGCTTCAAGAGACAAGAGCCAAGGGTATGTTGCAACTGAAATAGTTAACTAACTATTTTATGTCCATAAGGGCATGTTCAGAAAGGAAATAGGGGCATCATGCATTTTCTGTTGTAACCCCATGAGTGTGAAAGACATAACGGAATAAACATACGAAAACAAGGGTTTTTTGGTGGAGGATGTCATAAGACACATGGTTATCTCGGACAGTTTTCTCCACCACTTAAAAACGTGCCCTAAAGGACACATGTTACAAAAAAAGCATCTGTGCATTATGGCTCCAGAATTGCAAGCTAAGACTGTTAGTGTAGTTTAAAGATAAAAAAGAACTAAATTTCCAACCCAAACTAAAGCTATCATATCCATAGGTAGTCTGTACCATGATTTTACGCTGTTCTATAGTGGCACAGTCCCCAATTGCAAATACATTGTCACATCCCCGAACTTTCAACCATTCATTAGTAGCCAAAGCCCGCCTGTCATGCTGCAAACTTCAGACAGACAATTTAGTATAAACATTTATTTCTTATACAGAAAAGGCTAGAATACTAAGAACATGCATTCAAATATTAGACAGATACATCCTTATGACTGTACCTGACCAATTTGATCCATGAAATCATTTATGACTGGACGGGTTCCAATGCCTGTTGACCAGACAATCATTCCATATGGATTGGATGATGACTCATTGGTGTCCTTACGCTTCATATTTATAGATTTGTCAGTTACTTCAACAACTCTGTATCCCATTTTTACATCAATACCATCTCTTTGGAATTTCTGTTCTGCAAATGTGCTGATTCTTTCATCAAACCTACAAAAGCAAATTTTTAAGATATAAGAAGTGATTTATGCAGATAACAGTCTAACTATTAATCAAGTTGGAATCTGAGCAAGAAAAAAGTGATGGATCGTGGATGATGGGACAAGTGCTATGAAATATTAGAAACATTGTGTCCACATAAAGTACTTGAGCTCTTCTTGTGGATAATATTGTTAAAGTTGTGTATCTGGAACACATTATGGAAGTGACTTGCAATGATGTATTCACTCATTTAAAGGTTCATAAAGTTGATGTCAAGTCATAATTACTACCAATGTGTACATTCAAGCTATGCATGTTGGAACTATATGATGAATGTAGAAAGATTCTGTGTATCCGAGCACCCTGTTAAGTGCTAGGCTCCATTACCTAAATTTCCTGCGGAAACAAGAAAATCTAGCCACTTGATGGCTATGCCACATGGGTGCAGGGACACACACAAACATGCACACACACACACAAAATTAGATTAACAATATTCTTTAAAAAATTTTAAGCAAACAAATTAACGAAAAAAATACATTCATGAATCATAAATTCATAATCATCAGCTGACAAACAAATTAATAAATATTCAAAAATTGACATAAATTAGTTTAATCTAAACCTAAGTAAGATGGAAACAGACCTGGTCTATTTTTGGATAATTCTAACCATGGGTGTAGTCCTCACACCCGAAATGGCATTGGCTGTAGCCATGGTGAAACCGGACCTGCACTCATGTCAGGCTGTGCCAACATGGGTGCATGCCTTTCTAGCAATGCCAACTTTACATAGGCAGCAAGAAATTATGTATGTTAGTTGAATGACAAGGTTTTCATAGATCTTTACAATTTTAGATGGTTAGCTGAAAAGATAGGAATATCCAGTCCAAAGGGCCGTAGAGAAAGATTGACTATGAATAAAATATGACCCATGAAGTACAAACCAAAATATTTAAAAGTTAAAACCTTATGGTTGTCACATCTGAGACGAAGGTAATCTTGCCAGTCAAGCTTACAGATGATATGTTGAATAAATAGTTCCTCTGGTTCGTCTTATAGAACTGATGTTTACATGGTCAGACTACCAAAATCATTTTCAGTGGGATATAAAAGTTTATTTTCATCCCTTTTTTTCTCCCTAATGTCAAAAAAGTTGTCAGTAATAGTGAAAATCAAGTTATGATAGGGCAATAACTAAATATAAAGAAGAAGAAAAGCAAGAAGTCTATATAAAGAATCTGTTCTCATTTCCACTTCTCTTCTTATTTATATCCTTTTGCCTTGCCCTTCTTGAGAACATATCCAGCTACAAGATTATCAGCTACTTATGATGATGACAGCTCCATGTAAATGTTTTCAAAAGAATAACACCTAGTACTACTTTGCCGACTGATACTTCCATGTATTGTCAAAAGTTAATTGAGCAAGTTAGTAACCACAACATTTCAGGTCTCTGAAAGCCTTCTCACATTCAAGACATTCCTTGATTGAACAGAACCATTTTCAAACTTAGGATATCTGTAAATTGTTTGAACCAAGAATGATGTTTGTAAGCGACTCAATATTCAGAGAACAGTGGTGATGGGTTTCGGTAATAGAAGCCTACAATGAATTAACATAAGCAAAAAACTTCTGGTACATAAAATTGTTGTCCTTACATATTCAAAATATGATCTCCAGACTGGACAAGTGTTATCTTAACCAGGTTTTGGACGGCTGGGTATAGCCTCACCAAATCCTCACAGACAAAGTCATGCAGTTCAGCAGCAAACTCCACACCAGTAGGTCCTCCACCGACAACAACAAAATGAAGAATGACTTTCCTTTCTTCTTCACTTAGATTTGGAAGGTTCGCCTTCTCAAAGCAGTCTAAAACACTTCTACGAATTCTCTGTGCATCCTCTACTTCCTGACAAGAACAACCAAATTTATGCTTTAACAACAGTTCAAAGGAGAAAAGCAGAGTGTTGGAACCAGAAATAGTTCCAGCAGTTTTAGGCTTTAGCTCATAGTACTCTGGTATAGAAATTCTTTGTCACTTCATTCATCTAGCCAACATATTAAAAACAGGTACCTTTAGAAAATGACAATGCTCCAAGACCCCTGGTGTATTGAAAGTGTTTGACTGTGCTCCGACAGCTATCACCATAAAGTCATAGTCCAAAAGAAATTCCTCTTTCCCTTCCATACTTTTATCATGCTTAGAAAGACAGTGCACTCGTTTATTTGCTGCATCAATCTTAATGCACTCTGCTTCCCAATAATGGATTTCATCATTTTTCTGCCAACAAGGAAAAGTTCATTGTCATTTATAAAATTAAAAAGCATATCAATCAGAAGCTGAAATACAATTTAGCAAGACTTTCTTTCATATTGATTATTGAGATAAGTTGACTTATGTTTTAACTTTTAGCATGGCTAGCCAAATTCCATCATTAGCTTTTAGTGCACAACAGCTCTAAAAATGTCCAATAGAAACATCTTTGTGCATAGAAAAACAAAAACTAGATGAGCACCA
This sequence comes from Nymphaea thermarum, assembly GCA_011799765.1. NCBI lineage: Eukaryota > Viridiplantae > Streptophyta > Magnoliopsida > Nymphaeales > Nymphaeaceae > Nymphaea > Nymphaea thermarum. Next base: position 55,779 of record JAANDH010000671.1, on the reverse strand, counting down.
AAATCCAAAAATTTAGAAACATAACACAAAGGGAGCTGTTAAAGCCTAAGCTGCACATCAACAACTTAAGAGAACAAAATTCTCTTATGGCAGTCTTCTCATTGTAAATTATGGTCATTAGATTTTCATTTCTGACAACAGGAAAAGTTTACACCAAATACTATTTGATTTTTCGGCATCGAAATTTTATGAGAGTCAGTATTTTGCATTTGGAAAGCTTGACCAAGTAGCTAGCATGCATTAGCTTATATTCAAGTGAACACGTTTAGCACATCTATATTCATCTGAGACATCCAAGAAAAGCAAATCCTTGCTTACCCGTTTGATTAACTTACGAATTGGCTCAACAACGCTTCTTGCTTCTACCGTCCCACAAGTCACACTTGGCAACAGTGGTGTAAAAGCAAAATAGTTACGTGGTGAAACAACTTGAACATCATATAAAGAACTATCCAAATCCTTCAGGAAACTTGTGGCTGCCCAGCCTGTACCAAGTACCACCAACCTTTTCTTCCCTTGGGTCCTTGGAATGCTAGAATCAGTCACACTTGGATCAGATTTAAGCTCAGAATATGAAACAAGGCCTCCACCACTGCAATAAAAACCGAGTAAAACTCAGAATAATGTGATATGAGCATCAGTTCAAATCAAATAATATCAAGCAAACCCTTGGGAATTACTATGGTGCCTGATTATCTTAATTAAAGAGCACGGAACCTAGAAGTTTTAAGGGAATGATTAGGTACATGTGATGGTCCAGAAAAGAGGGATAAAGATGAAAATTTTAAGGAACAGTTCAGTGTCCAGCAAAGAGTGACAAGTTGTGAAATCTAGGAAACTAAGGCAAGGTGGCAAGACTTATCCTACATTTATCTGTACTTATCGTTGACAATATGTTTGTAAATCTAATATTGCAAATGGGCTTGCAGAAATTTCCTTAAACCAAAGTGTTGGAACATTCTGTTACCGCCAACACGCCCAGAAAAGGTAAAAGGTTTGTCCAGAGAAAAGAAAGACCAGCAGACGAAAATGAAAAGTCCAGCATTAGGGACTTAAGAAAACTTGTCCATGGAACCACCGCTCTATTCACCGGTCAGAGATAAGCTATCGATTAAACGGCTATCTATATTACATGGAAACTCCCATTCTTGTAAATTACTAATTTCAATTCCTCAGGAAAACAAAACTGAGAAACATAAAGTACTCAACTACCAGAAAAGTGGGATATGCATACTAGCAAACTGCAATGCAATTTAAACTTCAAAGCACTCAGAAGAGCTTTTTCCATACTTATCTACACAAGTGGGAGCTTCCAACCGCCACCTCTGTAAACCGAGGATTTAGGAAACAGTTCTCATAAAGACCTGCCTATCTTGCTGACCCACTCATTCTGAATTTTCCAAGTTATGGTAATAAATCACATACCAGAAAGTAAAATTTCTGGAATTTTCTAGTCTAACTTTCAATCAACACAAAGAAACCAAACCACCGATGATTCGGAATCCATATGAAAAGACATGTTTTCTAGATTGTTAAATTCCTAAACTATTCCACCTACCGCTCCTATCGTTGGAGATAATCTCCGGTCTTCAACTTGGAAGCCTTAAGCAGATATAATTGTTTACACATCTTCCACTGGAACTGAAAGGTGCTTAACTAGCAGTGGCCCTGTTTCGGCGTTTGCAATCTAAAATTCATTAAGTACCCTTTCCACTAACTGGATATAACTTTTAAATTGGCTACCACACATCGTGAACTCGAGCTACCGGCTCCCAATCAACTTGGAGCCTTGAAAGTCTTGAAAAATCTGCAAATGCTCTTCCTACCAACTGAAGATAGTTTGCAGTTGGCTGCAGAATTGAATTCTGCTCGTCCAAACTTCAACTTGGGAGCGATGGTGGGGCTTCTCGTGTGGCAATAAACTTGTTCCTCGAAAAGGATCCCTACCAAAAGAAAGTGAAAAAACAAAAAAAAACAAAAAACAATTTCTCATACCTGATACCCAGGAGGAGAACCAGGCGTGGGATCCGATGACGATCTCGGAAACCAACAATGACCTTATCCAACAATGGCAAAAAACGCATTCTGTGTGAATCAGAAAGAACGTCACAGACAAGAGAGCTTGGCACTTCCCCTGTTTCCGGAAAACTCGGACGCCCCTCCTGTCAATCAGAGCCTTCACAGTTTACCGGAAGGTGGGATAGAAATAGGCGCAGCCTATCCGGCGACCTGTGATGTACATTAAGACTGGGATCTGCTCGCGGTGGGTCCCCGCTACAGAAGAACAAGAATTGGTGAGGCCCACCTTCCCATAATCGTTTAAAAAGTGTCCTTTTTGCTTCTGTCCTCGTTGATCATAGGTGGTCCCAAACTCCAATTATCTGTTCAAGCCAGCAACCTCCGCTTCATTAGCAACACCATGGACAACGTTTGCAACAAAATGCATTTAGCGGACCGCGAGAGCGATCGAAACCATGTGTATTTACTGGGATTCGAAGCAGATTTGATTGAAGATCTTTTGAAATGTTGCTGGAAATATACTGCAGTGAGTCTCACAGAAGTTTCAAAGAAACTTTTACAGGGTGGGATTTCTGCGGGTTGCAAAAGTTTCCTTTTGAAAGAAACTTTTACTGAGGACATCCAAAAGTGTCAAAGAAACTTTTACAGAGGACATACACATACACACGTGTATACGTGTGCATTTATATATATCTATATAAATCATGGGTGTGCGGCAAATGAAGAGAAAAAATTTTGATTAAAAGACATACCTATGATGTGTTAAAATTTTTAAAATGTGCTTAAATAAGAAAAATCAATATAAAAACAAAAGTGTTTTGGGGTCTGTTAACAATTACCCACGCAACCCACATCCGCCTCTACCCCTAATTCGATTAAGTTTGAAAGTTGGAAAAAAAAAAAAGTTCATCGTTCTCTCAAATGAAGTACATGAGGAAACAAGGGCCTACGCAGCTATGTCACCATATTGCAGGGTAAGTGCGGGTGCCGAAACGGCACATCCAAAAAAATTTAATTGTGGCGGTGCGGTGAGAGTATTTTATTATTATTTTTTTTAAAATTTATTATATATATAAAAAATAAGCATATTATTACAATTTAGTTATTAATATATATAACATACTTGAATAATTGTATTGCATAGAAAAATATCAAAACAACATATATTATATAAGTAATTTAGTAATATGACATTTTAACTGGGCTCGGGTGTGAGTCGGAGCCGCACCCATGTCTGGTGCGCACCCGACTCGATGCGGACTCCGGTGCGGCAGTAAACTAGAAGAGTCCGGTGACTTAGGTAGGTAGGTGGGGTTTTCCTGGAGCATATGCTCAATGAAATCCGCTCTTTGAAACTTTTGTTTAGTGTTGGAACTTAGTGAATTTGAGTCTACTTATATAAAGTAGTCTGAGCACATTCATTCAGAGCACTACCTCGTATCAATTAAAAATTTGTTAACCATATATTTAATGTCCCATAAAAAAATTTGGACTTGACCCCTATGAAAAAATAAAAAAACCTTGAGTTCTTGCATTTTTCCAAGAGAAGCTATTTTCAAGTTTTTGGTACGAAAAGTTTGTCCGTGATTGTTAACCCGTTGTAGTTGTCATAGTCTTTCCCCCTTCAAAAACCGTGAGCTCTTGAAATGAAATCTCCTTGAACTTCAAGAACTTTACATTTTAAATTCCAACTAGACGCTTTATGTTGTCGTGGAGGAAGCCATGGCAAAGCTTTGTTCATCCACTGCCCAAGTTTCTCTTTATTCATGATTGTGTTAACTCCAATGGTTTAATTTTGGATAATAATATTATTTTGGACACACATGAAAAGGTAATATATGTGTTTATATGTTGTTCTAGTGCATGAGACATGACAGTGGAGACTTATCAAATAAAGTTGATCCATTTCAAACAGTGATTTGAATTTAACGTTCTGATTTGGCACCAGGGGCGGAGCCAGGATTTCCTTCAGGGGCGGGTCGACAGTCCAACCTTTGGATCCGGATAGGACCAAGTTGAATTTAAATCCAAAAAATATATGGCGCAAGTAAAAAATTATATTTTTTTCAATGTAATTTTTTTATATATATTGGCCAGGGTGGGGCCATGGCCTAAGCGGCCCCCTTCCCTCCCCCCCTATTTGGCACTAAATTTGAACCTCAAGTCCCCGAAAGATAGCTCTGGCCGCGGCGGTGGCGGTGGCCCGTTTGGTAAGATAAGCTACAGCCATCCTTGCGACTTACATTGCAAAGTAATATTTATTAAAACTTGGGGAGATCATCATTTGGCTCCGGCTATTAGCCATACTGCAAAACAAGTGCCTCACAGCTTTCTTTTTCCATGACAGATCTCCTTATACTGAAAATTGTCTAGTAAACACTGTCTTTTAATTAACATAATCGAAGCATTCGTCAAGATAAATGAAATGTCAAGACAAACGCATTTTTCTTTTTTGTTGTTGTTGTCAACGAGTATTAGGAGTGTGTCGATTTATACCAATCGATTTGTATTGATTTTTGTTTTTAGAGTACAGGGCATGCTTTGGTTCCTCGGAGATACAATCGCTGTCGCGTTTGAACTTGCACGTCGATGGCCTTTCATTTGCACTATAGAAAGTTGATGCTTGGAAAATTCAAAACAGAAACTCGCCGCTTACCAATCCCCCAAAGACCATCTCAAAATTAAGACGCCAAGCCAATAAAGGTTCCTCCAAATATTATGTCTCACATGGCTCAATTCTATACTAAAATAATAGAATGGGAGGCAAAGCTGATTTTCGGTGCGATGGCATCCCTTCGTGCTGTCCCTTTAGCATCTGAAAGCAAATGACTTTATTTCACCGAACTTCTGATTTGCATTTTTTTTCCATGTAGCTAGCAAAATGAGAGCCTGATAAGGTTGAAAACTAAATTTAGAAATGCTCAAACTGGTAGAAATGTGGTTTTTCCTTATGTAAGATAAATGTATGTGTACAACTTCAAATTGGGGAGACACTCTCAAGAGGCCCATGTCTTCTCCCTTCTATTTCATGATCCCTGTGAATTTATGGTTATGTTATTCAATTCGAAAGTAATGTATGTCACTGTTTGCAGTCTAAAGAAGTAATGTCAATGGAAATCGAACTAATGACTTGACTTTCACATGCACGAAGGGTGGAGCCAAGGGGGCGCCCGCATAGGCCCTGACCCCACCTCAATTTTTTTTTTAAATTTACATGTAAATTTAAAAAAATTTACTCTCTTATATAAAATTTTTGAAAAATGATATTTCAACCGGTGTCAAGACTTAGAAACTTTAATTCGATCTCATTCATAAAAAATTTCCAGCTTCGCATGATGTCAAAAAAAAAAAAATTAAATAGACTATGTCATTATAAAAGCATTTGCCATTATTGCTTTAAATTTAAGATAGGGCATTAAATTTTTTTTTATAGTAGAGTAGATGCCTCTCTCTCTCTCTCTCCTTTTTCCCTGATCTTTACGGTAACTTTAACAGACTTTGTCATTGTAAAAGCTGATCAAGAAGGCCCACAGTGAAAGCTCTAGTTGGTCCTCCCTTTTGTTAGGTTTTTGAACTCTAAGAGGTTGTTTGGATTCATAAAACACTTTCTATAGTGCTCCATGCATTATTTTGCTTCAATTTTTAAGATAGATTCATAAGATACTCATACGACCTCTAAATAGAACAGTTATATATTGATTCATGAATATGCATGCCTCAAAAATTGAGGTAGATTCATACAATGCTAACGCTAATTTTTTGTTTGGCACCAATCTTTGTGCATATTCATAAATTGGTATATAATGGTTCCATTAGCCAAATTACCCATAAGATATTTGGAAGGACTCACAAATCCATCGGAATCGATTTTTGCAATAAATAAGATGAGATTCACAACCAAATACTATTAACTTGACCAAATCCAGACCAAGCCAGCATGGGATCTAACTTTTACATGTTTCTTGATTTGAATATCTGATCATATTCAAATTCAGGGTTACTTGTGAAACATCATAGGAATCTCCTGACCATCTCATTCCTAGAATTCATTTGCCTAATTTGAATTCCACTAATTGAATTTAAATCCGAGTCAAGAATCAAATACTCCAACAAGTAGCTGTCATCCTAGCGAGCTCCAAATTGACCTTCTTTATACATTTCTAAATTGGCAGCATGCATGTTCCATGTTTAGATTTTTTTAATATAAAAAAATGCAATAAATTAAATGACCGTTTAAAACTTAAAAATGCATTTTTTTAAACGTTAAAAACAAAAACACGTTAAAAAATGCATTTTTTTAAATCGTTAAAAACAAAAAAAAAAACACGTTTTTCGCTTTTTTTTATTTTTTCAATTATTTTAATGTTAAACAGTTTTTTTATTTTATATGTTTTATTTGTTGCAAATCTACTTATCTTTTGATGTTTTTGTTATTAGTTTTTCTCACTTATTTTATTTTGGGGGGGACGACAAGGGATTGTAAAAATGTAAAAAAGTTTAACATGCATATTAAAGAATTTTGAAAATACCTCACCCCCCATTCTTTTTACCTTTGCTGCATACTTGTGGGCACACAGAAGTGTGCTGATATTCCCATGCTTAGGTGAAGGTCGAATCAAACCCTTGTTAGAGCTGGCAATGAAATCGATCCGGCTTAATAAGGAGTTGGGTTAGAGCCAGGCTGCAACTAGGGAGGGCATCGGGTTCCGCCGCCAGTGGGTACCTGGTACCCGGCCCCAGCCCGGGTCTTATAACTTTTATAAAATATGTTTTATTATTAATAATACATATTTTATTATTAATATATATGTATATATATAATATTAAAAAATTATCTTATATTATAAAAAATATTTTTTTATTATACTCGGACTGGGTCGAGTCAAGGACCCAGGTTTCAGGTATTAGGCTCCAACCTGAGCCTAAGTTTCTACATCGGGCCGACCCAGGCCTAAGTTTAAGATATCGGGTAGGCCTGAACCCAGTTCTTATCAGGCAGGCCCATGCCCACCCTTAGCTGCAACCCATGAACGCAGCCCGGACTTGGCCCAACTGCCCACAGCCCACTGGCCTTCCAAGAGATCGATAACTTCCTATATCCGTGAGAATCGACAGTGTGTGTCCCTATACATATAATGTACCATAGACTTGTTTAGAAAGCATCATGTATAGACCGTTGGTATACCATAAACTGTTGCTAGTGTTTTCCTTGCCAAATTTTTTTATTGTCGGCTTTTAAATATTTTGTCATCTATCAATGGGATGATTTCAATTCCTCCATGCATGTATATATATATATATATATATATATATATATATATATATATATATATATATATATATGTGTGTGTGTGTGTGTATGTATGTATATGTGTGTGTGCATGTAGAGGACCTGAAATCCTCTGACCTTATGTGAGATGCCAGAGCATCTCAACCACAAGTAGATTTCAGCTCCTCACTCTCTCAATAAATAAAACAACAATAATTCTAATGTTTTTATAATTCTGCACTAAACATTGAAGTAAATCCATAAAACATTCATAAAGTTATTTCAAATGTCAAATCTTTAAAGGCTGACTCTGGCATCTGATCAAACTGGCTGGGTTGAAGGGAAGCCCATCAATATTGAGGACAACTAGTGCTACGATTGACAAATTTTAACACGTATGCTTCAATATATCAACAACATCCTCAAGGGGCTTAGCTATAGCTTAACATAGCTAGATGAACTGGGTTAAAATTTGATTCTTATAAACACTGTTCTTCTTAACAACAAAAGGTAGCGAACGCTACTTTCGAGATGAACGAAGTGAATGTAAGTTCATCTAGGTCCCAACGTAGCTCTAAATCTCAGGGACAAGAGAAAGGAAAGGAAAGGAAGTGGAGTTTCTGCCTCTCAGTTGAATGATGAGGTTCCCTCTACTCACTCAAAATGATAGGTAACAAACCCAATAATAAAATCCTAATCGCCAAAGGAAAAAGGCTAGCTAAGAGTGGATCTAATAGGGAGGGTGATCTAGAAGGTGATTTTCTCCATAAGGATACATACAATTGAGGCTGTGGATGTCACATTTGCAATAATATTTCCACTTAGTGATTGATATGTGGAAAAGTCTTTATGCACATAAAAGTACTCAAAGGTTCACAGTAGCCATTACTTGGTTGATCATAATGAATTGTTCTATGAGCATATCTGCAATGCTTAAATGTTAGGTGGATGGTGCTTCATAAATACATCAAAACTTGAGCAATCTTGTAAATTTTCTCTTTTTTCTTCTTCTTCTTCTTCTCTCTCTCTCTCTCTCTCTCTAATGCAGAAAAAGAGTCAAATATGGCAAAAACGTTAACGGCAAAGAGGATGCAAGAAGGAGATCTCACAAATGATGAATCAACATACTAGGCTCAGCAAAATTTTCGGGTCTTCTATTGCCCATAAAACTTGCGGTGAGGGCTTCAATTCAACTTCAACGCTTGGTTTTACAAAGCCCCATAGCAAACCTATAAATACTCAACCCCACTGGTTACCTCAATCACCAGCAATAATCTTGTGGATGGGCTAACTATCCTACACTGTCCTCTTTTCAATCTTCTTCATCTTCTTCCTATCCTTCCTTCTTTCTTCACGATGGATCTTCGCATTGTCTTCTGGCTTTCCAGCTTTGCACTTTGTTCATTCTCAGCCATTTCGCTAGCAGGTTCGAGCTCGGGGACTTACAGCGTCGATGATTATAGTGCCAAAGGTGATGGCAAAAGTGATGACACAAAGGTTCTCTTCAACTTTAACCATCTGTTCTCCCTCTAGCTGAGACTTTTTCTTTGTCTAAGAACCAAAAACTTGTTAAAAAACAGCCACATTCTTTTCACGTGTAGCCAACAATATATGTAGATACATTTGTATTTTACTAATTAGGTGATCTTCTTTTGCATGGACGCTGTAGGCATTTACCGATGCCTGGGCTGCGGCCTGCGCCGATTCCGGCAGTCCGACGCTGATGATTCCCGGAAAAAAATACCTGGTGGGGCCCCTCTTGTTTAAGGGCCCATGCAAAAATACTGGTGCCTTGACGGTGAAGGTGCAGGGCACCGTTTTGGCATCGACCAACCTCAACCTATTCACGGGACAGGAGTGGGTTCTCTTCTACAAGGTCAATCAGCTCAGGTTGACAGGAANTCTACTGGCGTCAAGATATTGCAGTCTGACATCGGTACTGGGGATGACTGCATTTCTATTGGCCATGGCAACACCGACGTCTACGTTGAAGGTGTTAACTGCGGACCAGGACACGGAATCAGGTACTTCCATTTACCACCGCCTCCTCCACCTCCTCCTCCTTCTGATTTTGTCCATTCCTATTCTTTGTTTTTTTTTTCCTCTCCAATTCTTGATCATATGATCCATGTACTAACGTGGTCGTGTCATATATATGGACTGCCAAAACTCCAGCGTCGGCAGCTTGGGCAGGTATTCCTATGAAAAGGATGTTACTGGCGTGGTAGTAAAGGGATGCACCATTAGCGGCACCATGAACGGGGTGAGAATCAAGTCATGGCAAGCATCTCCTAGCTCCATCTCTGCAACAAACATGACCTTCGACAACATTATCCTCAAGGATGTTGGCAACCCAATCATCATCGATCAAAACTACTGCCCCTTTCAAACCGCTTGCGCTCAACAGGTAATTGAGCCAGCTAGCTCTCTATGTTATCTTCAATTCCTTCTTCGCATTCTGTGTTCGTGTTTCTTATTCAGAATGTTAATGGCTTAGTTATGATAATGTGCAACTTTATGTAATTGGAGCAAAACAATTAACAATTGTATATTGTTTTTGTTGCAGGCACCATCGCGAGTTAAGATCAGTGGTATCAAGTTCAGCAACATCAGAGGGACCTCGACGACACCTGTAGCAGTAACTATGCAGTGCAGCAAAGCGTATCCTTGCCAAAACATTAAGGTTGAAGAGATAAATCTGAGTTACAATGGACCTGGAGGGCCCATAACCTCTTCCTGTGCTAATGTCAAGGCCAGCTACAGCGGGAAACAGGTTCCTGATCCTTGCAATTGAAGAAACAGCAATTAGAAAGCTTAACTGTGAGTTAGCTTGCTCCTTCCTCAAGCAATCAAATGCTTGAGTGCATTGACTAGGGGATATGGCGCTCATGCCCTGAGATTCATTCAATTTTTTTTTTTTCTTTCTTCATTTTTTTTAGTTTCTTTTTGCATATAAGGGCCACCCTACCATCTATTGGGTTCCCATGTATTTATAATTGATCATCAATTTTGTAATAATGAAAATGTAGTTCCTACATATATTAGGCATGATGTGTCTATATATATATATATATATATATATATATATATATATATATATATATGGTGCGGATTGTTGACTAGTTCCCGAATGGGTAAAATCTAAAAAAAAAAAATGTATGTAGTGATGTATCTACATAAAAGGAGTATAATCCAAGTAATGAATGCTCCAAGCATCAACGGAGAATAGTTTTACTTTCGAAAGTAGGCAACGGAACGGTGCATGGTTCAGCAACGGGGATATTTACTTAGCAATCCCTTCCATCTCATTTTTTGCTCTTTCTTATTTTTGTTTACCATAGCCCTTCATCAATGTCCAGGCTTTTCGCTTCTCCTTTTGAGTTGCATTTGGATTAATTCCCTGGCGTTCCTGTTTGGTCCAAAATCCAAATTTTTTATTTATTTAATTTCACTTCTGTGACTAACATTTCGTCCACATTAATTTTTCCTTTGATTTCTTTTTTATTTTGCCACATTTTCTCTCTTCCCATGCTTATTATTTCAAGTATTCAAAAATTTTAGTAAATTCTCATAAATTATAAAAGCATATATTGATATGCATGTATTTTGTTCATTTCTTTAATAGCTCGATTTCCAAGTCTTCTATTTAGTCTATTTTTTTCTAAATCCATTTAAATATTCATAATCTTTGATATTGAGACATCAACGAATATGTCATCAAGATAGGACAAATTTCTCATTTATTGAGACATCACAGACTACATTTAGGGCAAAATATTCATACAAACCCACATCATATGAGCAGTTTGACCAAATTTAGAATAAGATACACAGGCCAAACTAGGTCATTACTTAGGTGTGACATGCACGTCCTAGTTGCGTCACTTCACTTCTTTAGAAGCAATGTTAGTGAGAGCCATTTCTTAAACCTTTTCTCAAAGGTCGATAGTGCGTTTGCACCTTGGGATTAGGGCAAAATATTCATACAAATCCACATCATATGAGATGTCTCTAAGGGGTTGACACAATGGCTTGGGGTGAGTGCGATATGTAAGTTGAAGCATAGTGGAGGCGTTACTATGAGGCTGAGACACTAAAGCAGGTTCTATACCATAAGGGAACAAGGGGTTAGGTAGGGGCTTTCAGCTCTTTGCGGGATGGTGGAGTTCCCCTGCTCACCTTGATATGAGAATGCTACTCGAGACTATGCCATTCTTTTTGCATGCAAATAGTCCTTCCTATGGACAGACCAAAAAGGCATAGCTAATCTCTCCCAAGACCAGGTTGTTGCTCTCTAATAGAAGACATAGTCCAACCCGTAGCGGAGCTACTTGTTGGCTGGGGTGGGCCACTGCCCACCCAATCCATCAAAAAATTCATTATAATGTGTTAACTTCACACATTTTTATGACTTTAAATTTATATGCAGTGCCCACACCAAAGTTGTGTCACCTACATAAGTGCCCCATAGATGAAAAATCTTGGCTCCGCCACTGAGTCCAACCAGATTGAACCACATATGTGGTGGCAAACACAAACCATAGTCTAGAAAGTACTCATGTATTTATATTATTATGTTGGCCAAATTAATCCCCACACAAAGTAGACTAGTACCTAGGTTTAATGGCGAAACTAGGATTTTTTTTGTCCTAGCAGGGGCCGTTATATAGTTTCAACATTTTCACCAAAACCAAGGAATTTTGGAGAAATTTACACAATGACTTTCAATTTCAATTTTTTAAAAGCTCACTGGGGCCAAGGCTCCTACAGCCCGCTGGCTTCGCCACCGCTTAGGTCCAACTGTGCCACCAAGGACTTTGGTTTTCAAGTTATTCAAACACACAACATGTCAGCCCACTTGATGAACACATCATGTTCTATGAGCATGTTCTTAGGTTACTCAACTATGCATGCCATTAATTCTTGGCTTCTTTATCTGGGGTAATCAAACCAATTGCTTTTCTATTTTCAAAGGAACTTATGACCTATGATGCATTGAAGACAAAACAATCAACATGACATGACTTTGGAAAGGAAGAAATAGCTTTAAAAGAATGGTGTACATGGACCAGACTTTTGAAAATACATTTGAAAAAGAACTTAACTGGCCCTTCATGGTTAAAGCCTTTTGATTAATATGCCCATGCATGAATGCAACCTACAAACTACATTTTACGACTTTAAATCTTGAAAATTTGTTCCAAAACCAAGGTTGGAATTGGAATTTTTGAAATAGATTTTGAAAAAACAAAAATTTGTAATCAAGGTGTATTGTAAAAAAAACATTAAGGAAGTAGTCTAGGTTTTCTTTAAAACTTGACTGTGGCCAATGGTCAAAATGAGGCTTCGTTCCCTTAATTTATAAAAAGAAATGTGCGTGTCAAGTATAGGTGTGAGATATAAAACTGCATCTGCATGCTTATGCATGATATTAAACCACAATATAAAATAAAAGCAAACTAATATCGATAAATGCTTAAGCTAAACAGAGAAATTGAAGAAAAATGAAAAGCCATACCGCTCCTCGGGGATGACTAGAAGTACTGATGCTACTCCTAGAAGGCTGACAGAATATAGCCAAAAGGCTGATTTGAACTTTAAGGAAGCTAGCCAAATGCGACGAGCTGCTACCGAAAGTTGAGAGACCAATATGGAGGGGTGGAGCCAAAAATTTTTCATGAGGGGGTCACATTAAACCTTTTAAATTTTGACAAGGGCCGTCATATCGTTTTTTCAAAATTTTTGTATAGGACAAGTAAAATTTTCTAAATTTACATGTAAACTTGTTTTTATTTTTTTTTTAAGGGAGCCTCAAAAAGTAAAGGCCGAGCATCCCTGCATTTTTTTTTTGAGGGGTGGGGGGCCAAGGTTGGGGCTGTTCATGAGCAAATTCGAGCCGAGTTGAGCCAGTTCGAACTCGGCTTGAGCTTGACCGGAGTTCTATTTCATTAGCTCGAGCTCAACTTGGTTTGAGTTCTTATTTTTCGTTCGAAGAAGAAACCGATCTAACATGACAGTAATCATTACTTAAAGAAAATAAGGATGAAGTTGTTGAGTCCTTAACCTGCAGCCTAACGTTCATCAAACGCAAATTCGGCTCGTCATTCAGCTTGATTAAGCTCAAGCCAAAGATTGGATTGAGCGGAGCCAATTATTTTATTTTTTGAAGGAAGAGACAACTTAAACATGAAACCTCCCACATACCACATGTATACCCATTTGAGTTTTTTTTTTTTGATAATTTTATGAGAGGTATTTTATATATTTTCGTTCTCGAGCTTAACCGAGCCGAGCCCACTTAACTCGAGCTCGACTCGTTTAGGCTGTCGAGTTCATTTCTTAACTCAAACTTGACTCGTTTATTAAACGAGTCGAATTTGAGTCAAGTTTATCAAGCGAGTTAGCTCGACTCGCTGAACAGCCCTAGCCAAGTCCCCTGAACCCCTAACTCGACTCGCTGAACAGCCCTAGCCAAGTCCCCTGAACCTTCCCTGGCTCAGCCCCTCCCTATGCCATGAGAAGCATTGTACAAGAACTAAGTGCCACACTAGAGGGATTTGAATAAGGTGGTAGGATCTATGATTGTCCTTGCAAAGATACACATTTATACCATATAGAAACTTGAATGAGTAAGGATAAAATGGCACACAATGAATTATAGAATTTAATTTAGAAAAATCCTATGCCTTCGTTCTTTCTCTCATTTACAACTATTTTGAGCCGTCTCAAGTGTTGGATTTACTTCCACGTAAAGCATAGTATTAGAGAGCAGAAAATGATGGAGTGCATTCGCCAAATTGTTGAGCTATTCTATCAGCCAATTTCCTGCAAAGGGTTAGTTTTCATAATTTTTTATCAAACTCTCCAAGAAGTCGGACCGCCAGCGGGTACTCGGTACTTGGCCTGATTCGGGTTTGAGCTCGGGCTCCAAAATTGTTATTATCAGATAACAATTTGTAATATATATTTTATATATAATTATAATATTTTAATATATATATATATATATTATTTTATATTAAAAATATATATTTTTATAATTTAATTGCGCTGAACCCGGGCCAAACTGGGGCCTAAATTTTGGATGTCGAATCAAAGCCTAGGCCGAGCCGGTGGCTTGGTGACATGGCCATGTAGACGCAGATTTAGATCCAGCACCTCCATCAAGATATTTACATTCGGATTCGGATAAAAAATTCTAACCCATTTTCGACCCGTTTGTTCATCTTGGCTTCTAGAGCAAGCTTTTCCCGGGAACTCCAGGTTGCTTCCAAAACGAGCCCCCCCAAAAGAGGCTTGCCGCCATATCCGAGACTTGAAAAATCTCCTCACCCGGTTCTTTACGCCGGAAACTTTTCCCGGCAACCTTCTAAGACCCCAGCTCTTGCCAGGCGCCGTCCTTAGCTCCACCTTAGTGTTTCTTTCACCTTCTCCTTTTACCTTCTTCTACGTTTCAGACTTCGCGCCTTAGCGTTTGATTAGGGCTTGACGACTTCCCGTTGCATCGGTGACTCACTCCGTCGCACTTACTGATTGTCTTAGTTTGGTTTGGTTCTTGCATGGGTCATGGTTCGGGTTTCTAGGCCTGGTTACTGATTCGTTGTTAATGGCGTCGCTTACGTGACCAAACTCTGGAAAATCCTAACTGCAACACTGTCACGTTGGTAGTCCTTTTAGGGACTTCCCTTGTCTCCGAGATATAGCAGAGCGAAGGATTAGTTTTAGTAACGATGGTGGATTCTTCGAGGTAAGCCTTGTTTCCTCGTCGTCTTAGCAGTTTATTTCAAACTGTGAAAGCGTTAGGTACATTGAACTCCTTCGTGATTTTGTTATGTGGACTTTTTATTCTTCCACGCGTTTGGTTCAATTGATTGCGCTTAATCCCTGCGTCTTATTTATATGACCAAGTGTTGGAAGAGTTTTCTGGTTTCATTCCGTACATTTTCATCCCTGCGTCTTATTTATATGACCCGGTGTTGGAAGAATTTTCTGGTTTCATTCCGTACATTTTCTGTGAAATGGTATACTGGAAGACTGTGTCTGATGCGGAACTGCATCCATTCTTTGCTAATTGGGTTTTCAATTTCCAGGGAAGATTACGAGAATACACTTCGAATACTAGTTGCAACAGATTGCCATCTTGGCTATATGGAGAAGGATGAAATACGTCGTCTCGATTCGTTTCAGGCCTTTGAGGAGATATGCTCAATAGCTGAGCAACAACAGGTGAGTAACATAGACTGCCTCTCGGTTCATCCATGGCCTTTTTCTTCATAAAGCTATTTTAGATGTCCGAGGATTTACCGTAAATGATTTAGTTAAGACTATCAAAATTCTGGTATGCACTGAAATTTAATGAGGTCAAAATTCATATACTCCTAACCTTAATCCTTTCTGCTAAGTCAAGGACGAGATGAAGAGCTTGTTAAAAGTGAGAAGTCCAAAATCGTCTAAGAGCAATATGATAGGTCGGTTATAAACAAAGAAAACTTTGAAAGTGCAAAGAGTGAAACTACAGGTGCTCCCCAGCTACATCATCCCCATACACACTTTATTGCCTTCATAGAAAAAATATATTTTACATTCACATGAGACATCAATTCTGGCTCAATGTACATAACACATTTCAATGCGGTTGTCAAATAGATAGTATATCATTAGTTTAGGTGGAACAAAGTTGTCTTGTTTTGTTTGTTTTTTGTTTTTTTTTGTTTTTTGTTTTTTCTACTTGTCAAACTTGGGCTGTCATTTGGACGTACCTAACAAGTTCTTTATCATGACCGTTCCTTGGCTGCAGGTGGATTTTTTGCTTCTTGGGGGTGATCTATTTCATGAAAACAAGCCTTCTAGGACAACTCTGGTGAAGACCATTGAAATTCTTCGCCGTTACTGCCTCAATGATCGTCCTGTCCAATTCCAAGTTGTCAGTGATCAGACAGTGAATTTCGTAAACACGTAAATTTCTTAGCATCCATAGCTTTTGGCCAAATGACTCTGGGACCAGGGCCACTTGTCGAATAATTCGTCATGCTTAGGGATCATATATTAGTTTTTGTCTTAGTTGTTTTTGGCTTATTAATCTGGTGTTCAAATTTTTGCATCTGAAGCATCTAAATGCATCTGTCCCTAATACATTCTGAAGAAGGAAAGTTTTTCCATTGGAAGTGGTATATCTTCTAGGTCATTGTCACTAATCAATATGTTTTCTGCCATTGCAACACATGCGGCCATCAAAGTTCAAAACCTTCCGATTTAAGATGTTTATATCTCTGAAACTTGATATAAACCTCTTTTTCCTTAATTCCTTTGCTTTCTTGGCCATTTTGAAAGAAAGAATCTTGTACTCATCAAAGTGAAGGAAAATGGCTATCTATGTCAACTGAGTACTTCTCCCTGGGACAAATTTCAGTTGTTATTACCTTCTTAAAACGCTCAATTTCCATGCTGGGGTCGACTGAATAGCCTTTTGTTCCTCAAGCAACTTCAGCAATTCTTAGTGAAGCACCACTTAATGAACCATATAATTGTTAAACTTATTTCTATTGGTTTTGTTGATTTGTGATGGTTAGGGTGAGAACGCGCCTTACATCATCAAATTGTTGAGAGACACTATGTGGAAGGATGCAAATGCTTAGTATACTCATTACTAAATGTATCTAGGTTCAATTCAAAAGGCCAGTTCATAGTTTGCCACGGAAAGGCTCGTTCATGGTTTAGTCACAACTCACAACTATATTAAGTTGCTAATACAGTGAGATATTTACATGTTTTAAGATACAGATATCCATCAGATTCTAGCACAGTGCTTTATGTCGTTATCCCTATTATTAATCAGGCATTGCTTGTTCTGTCAGCTCAAATTGGGCAGATTAAGATAGATCTGATGGCTTATTTGAATCTGAACACTTTTAACTGTACTGAACCTGCAATATTTTTATATATTTGTATCAATACTCAATAGGCTAATGACCATTTTTCATAACATGGATTTCATTTCAAAACAATTTTTTGTGAAATGGCACCTTCTACATTCTAACTTTTAAGTTTTTAACCATTGTCACAAATATCATTTCGAGTTTAAAACGATGAGGTCTTTCTCGGGTATCTTTCTGCAAAGTTGTTTTTTTATTAGGAAAATCTGGGAATTTTTTTGACAGAGAAAAAAATCCTCAAAATTTGGTAAAAGTAAAATAAATGAGAAGCTAATAAGAAAACATAAAAAAGCTAACTAGTTAAAATGATAAAAAGTATGTTTTAGTAAGCATAGAAGTGAAGATAAATAATTTAACTTGAGTTTTAAACTTTAAAGCAAAAATAACATGAAAATAACGTGAAAATGCGATAAAAACACAAAAAATGTGTTAAATTTATTTTTGCATTTTTCTCACAAAAATACGTCCTTTTGTAATTTTTTTTGTTTTAATAACTTTTAACATAAACATCGGGTCTTTTTCAAAAAAGATGCGATATCTGTCACAATCGTTTAAAACGATAACCTGGGCAGTTCCATGTCCTAGCATTGTCACTTTAATTAGCACATTTATGTTTTATACCTCCACTCTCAGTGCAAGGTGATTTTCTTATGAAATTTGTGTATGGCGCTTAAGATGTCTTTGCTTCTGTTCTCCAGATTTGGGCATGTCAATTATGAGGATCCCCACTTTAATGTTGGCTTACCAGTATTCAGTATTCATGGCAACCATGATGATCCAGCAGGAGTGGTATGGTTGTGCAACTCTCTGTATCTTTGTAGATGGGGAAATGGGAACCTCTTATGCTACAATCCTTTTTGCTACACGTGTTCTCTCTTTTTTTTGGTGTTTGTTACATAGGAAAATGAGGATCTCTATGCTACAAACCTTTTCTGCTACACGAATTCTGGTTTTTGCATTCATTTTCATATCTGACCGTGCAGATGTGTTTTCCATGATCCACGTGCTCTGTTCTGTGAATGAAAAAAATACGTTGATGGGGCTTGACTATGAAAATTTTGATTGCTAATCTTCAGGCACTAGAGACATGCTCTCTTGTTGTAATCAGGCGGTTTAGGAGCCAGCTCTTCAAAATCAAGTGTAGAACATTTTTGTGGGTTCATTTTTCCAAGAAAATAAAAATACAGAAGGACTTTAGGAATCTAACAGTGATGATAGCACAGGGGATCCACCCTTTCAGATGTCTGTTAAAATTTTTGTAGGTTATTGTACTATAGTTTAATCTTTGTCAGGTGACTTCATTGATTTATTTTTTGGCATGAGATATAAATTTTAATGGTTCAGTCAATGAGTTGTTTGGTGACTTTGGTCTGCTATGACAGGACAATCTGTCGGCAATTGATATCCTTTCTGCATGCAACCTTGTAAATTATTTTGGCAAAATGGTTCTTGGAGGGTCTGGTGTTGGTCAGATCACACTTTATCCAATACTTATTAAGAAGGTCAGCAAAGTGATGTTGTAGACTTAAGTTGGTTCTCAACTTATTGAAACAGTAGCTCATAGTGTAATATTTATCCAGGGGTCTACCTCAGTTGCATTATATGGCCTCGGTAACATTCGTGATGAGCGGCTTAACAGAATGTTCCAGGTATTTTCAGAACAAGCATCATAACATATCATGCATCCATTTATGTTTTTTTATATGCATGCACAGGGACACTTGTGTGTTGTAGGTGCATGAGTATGTATCTGTCTTGTCCACATTCTAATCAATGATCCTTTGGTGGGACAAAATATTGTTGACAACAGACACCACATGCCATACAATGGATGCGACCTGAAAGTCAAGAAGAATGCTCCATTTCATCATGGTTTAACATCTTGGTGCTTCACCAAAATAGGTAAACTTTGCTTTTCTTTTGAATTTTGGAAGGTGGAAGGTGGTGTTGTTTAACTATCATTCATGATTCTAAGCTTTTTGATAGTTTACCTCTTTTCTCTTTATTTCAATGTGTTTTGCTAATTAAAAGATCTGTTTGAATACTCACCTTGTGATAAAAATTGCTTCTTGTATCCTAGGATCAAATCGAACCCAAAAAATGCTATTAATGAACATTTCCTACCAAGATTCTTGGACTTCATCATATGGGGCCATGAGCATGAATGCTTAGTTGATCCACAGGTTGGAACGAATATTGTTATTATTATTATTCTTTTTTGTTGGTAGTGCAACAGCCTAATGGGGTTCCTTGCCTGCAGGAAGTTCCTGGCATGGGCTTTCATATTACTCAACCAGGTTCTTCTGTTGCAACGTCTCTGATTGATGGAGAAGCAAAACCTAAACATGTGCTTCTTTTGGAGATCAAAGTAATGAGCTTGAAAAGGAAAAATGTCTAGTATTTACTGACTTATTGACACACATTATTTCGTTTCTAGTTATATTGATAAACTTCTTCTTCCATTATTTTATGTACATCACTCTCTCTCTTGTTGATACCCTTCAGTTTGCCATTTAAAAATTTCAGGAAACTCAGTATCGTGCAACTAAAATACCATTGACGTCAGTGCGGCCTTTTGAATATGCTGAGGTTACCTTTGTATATACTTGATTATGTCCTCCACTCCTTTCATGAATGAAACAATGAGTTACATAATGGCAGGTCGTGTTGAAAGATGAGCCAGATATTGATCCAAATGATCAAACATCAGTGCTTGAACACCTTGATGAAGTTGTAGGTCATTTTTGCATTTAAACATAGAATCTTCAATCTCTATAAGAATATATCTAGGCCATTTATCTTAATAATCAGTGTCAGTCAACTGTATCCAGGTCCAAAAGATGATAGAGAAGGCAAGCAAATGTCATGACGGTCGTTCAGAGCACAAACTTCCATTAGTACGGATAAAGGTATTGATAGGAGATGGAGAACTTTTAATTGGTTTTCTTAATCGTGCCTTTCTGCATTTCCTGTTTCGGTGCTTTAGGCTGAAAGCAATTTTGGACAGCCACGCAGTTTTATGTTCTTGTTTCCTTGAAAAATTCATGTTGAAGTCTTATTCTTTGTGGCCCTGAGATAAAAGGAAATATGGAGATATTCTGCAACTTTATACGAAAATTTATTATGTTGAAAAACTTAATGATTGATTCCACATGAGTGGAGAAAAGATTCTGCGATTGACTTGATGCTGAAGCATATTCACTTCTACGTTTCATATTGCATATTGTTAGCTTGAGTGGGGATTGGGAAGCTTCTAATGATAGCTTAGTAGAATACTACCAGTAATTAAGAGGGAGTTAATTGTATTTGTGAATTGTTTTGTATCATATTTCTTTAACAAATTACATGACAACTTTCCTGTTTTTACCTTATTTTCTTCTTCAAACCTTGTGCAGGTGGACTATACAGGTTTTATGACAATTAATCCTCAAAGATTTGGTCAAAAGTATGTGGGAAAGGTATCACAATTTTGCCAGTTTGTCACTCTTAGATCAGTTATCATGGAACTCCAGTGTGCCAAAAGTAAAAGATTCTTTATCCATGTCCCTCTGCTTCTATAGGTAGCAAATCCACAGGATATTCTGATTTTCTCAAAGGCGGCAAAGAAACGCCAGTCTCATGAAGGTATCTTTTGTCATCCAAGTGACAGTTGATTTCTCACGTCATCTTCATTTGAATAAGACAATAGCACTAAAACAGAGAACAAAACCACTATTCATGTAACTATTGATACTGATACCAACAAACTAATGTGTCCGGATAACTTGCAAGAGAGCAAAACAGAGAAAAGTAGGGTTGAATTGAACCTTTGAGAGGCAACTCATGCCAGTTACTAGCATGTGATTCTTGAAAGGAAAAGTGCCATGTTGACTTTCTAGTTACAGTAAGTCGCAATCAGCTAGTCACATGAAAAGGGCTTTTATCTATAGTACATCTCAAAGTATGCAAATTCCTCTTTTAACATCATAAGATGACTTCTCTCCCTTCTACACCATACTCTTAAAAAGAAATTTTTGACATAATTCTCCATTAATAGCTGGTTTCTGATGGATGCAGAAAAAATAGAAGATTCAGAACGACTTCGTCCAGAAGAACTAAACCAACAAAACATAGAAGCTTTAGTTGCTGAAAGTAACTTGGTATAATATTACATTCTACAACTAGTTAATGTTTTGTGTTTCTTTTTCTTTTTTCTTTTGCATTGAGATTGCTATGCTTGTTCTTGATGAGAAAAATTATGTGTTTAGTAATCTGCTTATGATACATTTAATTGCAATCTTTTTGAGTGCCCATTTTCTCCCCAAAACAATGTCAGGGAAAGAGTAACTTCATCCTTTGGGTTATCAGCCATCTCTAATAACGGTTTCATACTACCAAAATCACCCTAGTTATTGATCATTGTGCTATATTGCTGAATATCTCCGAAGAGCTTTCTAGGTTTATAATTTTTGATAAAGTAGTGTAGAATGCACAAAGTATGTAGGAAGTTTAGGGCTGCATCAGCAAAAAGGTGACATGAATTGAAAAATAGTTAACATGTGATCTTTCATTTTCGATGGCTAACTGTCTCTTTAAATAGGAAAAATAGAGCACAATATAAGTTGGTTTCATCATTTTTGTCATGTTCACACTTGCAAATATCGGCCTTGCAAACACTTTATGATAATGAAACTCTTTTGATTAATATTAGGGAGACCTTGAGAAAATCCCAGTACTAGAAAAGCTGAAATGGTAAACTAACGAACGATAAACAAGAAAGGAAATATTGAAATATTAGTCTTCTGTAGAAATCTAAATGACAATTTACATGATTATTGATATATACTATATAGAAATGAATGAAAAGAAACAAGATATTAAATTTTATAAACTATATTTCCATAAGAGAATTTCTAAGATTTTTACATATTATTATAATGCATAGAGATCCATATCTATGTCCATGTGTATGTCTGTACATCTCTTTATATTTGAATTGGTATTGTGGCTTTCATTGAATATAATGGCTTTAAGATACAAATTTTCTTTAAATTGCATCATGGCCTCAGTATCATTTGTCAGTGTTTTTTGTGTTCAAGATCATATAAGACTGCTTTGTTTGCAATATTGCTAATGTTTGTGACATTTCATTTTCAAGATAGTATCATGGTGGAACCCATCTAAGCTGATGGATGGTCATTGGTCGATCATTGGATCAATTCTGCTTGTCAGAAGACAGAGTGAGACCTTTTAGGTTTATAACTGAAGCAGATGCTCTTCAATATGGACAAGTGCAGAAGTAGAAAATTTATGTAGGTGGGCCATTATACCTTATCATAATTTCATGTGAGGTTGGGGGAGAGGCATAGACTTCTTTTTTAGAAATCAATACGTTTCTTTTTCTTTTGAAAATTTTGATAGTGGAGGAACATGCCATTGCCAGAGGGTGGTGTTTCCTTTGGAACCCTCCAGCTAAACTGCCTAGGGCTCGCAGATGAGCCATACGAGAGGGGCTCGAAGCCAGTTCTTGCTTGGTAAAATCAAAGAGGATTCCAAATCAACGGTGAATGGGCATTCATTAACTGTCATTGATGGATGCTGTACATTGGTCTCGATGAAAGAGTTGATTGGGGGGGGGGGGGGGGTTGGGGGTGGGGAAGACCTTTTAATATGTGCGGGGAGAAGAATAACTTTTTTCGGTAAAATTGTACATCCATATCATACATCCTTGTGGGGAGGGTGGACGGCCTAACATGGACTTTTATCTCATGAAATTCTTCTTGTCTTCCAGGATGAAATAAATCTTTGGTGCTAACCTTGGTCTCTATATTTGCTTTTGTTGTTTTCTGTTTGATGATAATCTGGTATATATTGTAGCTTAATGCATAGAAATATTAAACTGGTTTTGCTAAGATCACTGCTTATACATCTTAAAGCAAGTGTTATATAGTATTAGAGTTGATTAGGTGATTAAGAAAGATTGGAGTTGGATACACATTTTGGATAATCTGTAGATATCAATTTTGATTGTTTATGACTGGTGTTTTTAACTGTTATCTTTGCCATAACCAAGCAACTTGGTTCTGAAAGCACCAGAATTTGTTTCAGGTGCATCATCTAATTGCATTTCGTAAATGGTTGCAGAAAATGGAGATTCTTCCAGTGAATGATTTGGATGTTGCATTGCATGAATTTGTTAACAAAGATGATAAAACAGCTTTTTACTCCTGTGTGCAATACAATCTTGAAGAAACACGTGTAAGTGTCTAACTGGAATTCTTTAGGACTGCAGAATTTCGTGGAAGATTCACCAAAGCAAAGGTTTAGATACATACTTTGGTTGTCAATTTGCAGAGGAAGCTTGCCTTGGAGACAGA
Organism: Nymphaea thermarum; assembly: GCA_011799765.1. Lineage (NCBI taxonomy): Eukaryota > Viridiplantae > Streptophyta > Magnoliopsida > Nymphaeales > Nymphaeaceae > Nymphaea > Nymphaea thermarum. Next base: position 32,203 of record JAANDH010000671.1, on the reverse strand, counting down.
TACTCTGAAAGTTGAGGAAGAGGATTTGTTTGTGAAAGTCGGTCAGTGCATGCAGGTAAATGGATTTTGTCCTTAAACTATGCTCGAACTTGTATGTGTGCATATTTTCACTTTGCAATTTGATAGAGATAGTTTCAATAAAAAGTGCACCTGCAGGAACGTGTTAAAGAACGGTCAGTTCATCCAAGTGAAGCTCCATTTAGATCGAGCTCCCAAGCCTTGCTGGTAATCTTTAGAAGCTTTTAGTTCCTTTCCTTCCATAAGCAATGCTATGTACCTTTTATATGAGTTATTAGTTTATTTGATGTTTACGTTACAGGATGCCAAAGGTAAAAGTAAAACAGACGTCGGAATCTCAAACACGTTCAGTGATGAAGAAGATGCCAACCAGATGCTCTCTGATTCAAAATCAAAAGGCCGTGGTAGGGGCACAGGTTCATCTAGAAGTAGGCTAACTTGCGATGCCTCTGAACCTAGTAAAGGAGTTGGTAAGAGAGGCAGAGGCCGAGGCCGAGGTTCTAGCAGTCTCAAGCAGACTACTCTTGATTCCTCTATGGTATTCCGTCAATCACAAAGGTGGGTATTTGTTACTCTGTTTGTTTACTTGGATATTATTAATAATATCCAGTATGGATCAATGAATTGAACAATTGTGTGGCCTAGTCATTCTAACCTAAACACTAGTATCTAAAAATTAGTAGATGCACGAGATAACTGATTTGAAACCTGGAAATGAGGAACAGAACATTGTAGAATGTCAATATAACAATGAAGAGACAGCAGATGGATGTCACCATGATGTAAAAGATATTTAGGTTTGAAGATTCCATTTTAGGTATGGTACATGGATGTGGCATTTTGGTAGTGCACCTGCATAGATGTCATGAGGATGCAGGGCTGCGTGGGTGCAGTCCTCACCAAAAACAAAGAAAATGAAAAAAGAGAGTGACGAGGAGGGAAGGAGGGAGGAAATAGAAGAGGAGTGAAAGAGCACATACCTGGCAGTGGGAGAATGTAGATATCCATGAGATTGCAAACAGCCACACACAGCTGGATTAGGTTTTGTATAAATTGTTTTTTTGTTTTAAACCTCCATGTTATTATCATTTCCAAAAGGAGACCTGTTTTTTTGTCATCCTTTTACCATCTTGCTTTTAGAATTTTTTTTTGTTATAAAAAGAGACTTATTGTAAAAAATTCTCTCTACTTTTAAGTTTTTGACACACACATATATTGCCCCACCAACACCCTAGCTTTCTGAGAAATGCTGCACTTGCATCCATGCATGTAGCATTTTGGTATTTAAATAATGTTCTGGTAAGTATCTGTACTGGAAATAGCAAGTTCCAAATGACAAAAAAAAATCTTTTTCTTTTCTATGGACTTTGAGTCCATTAACACGTTTGTGTGTGTGTATTTGTATTTTTTGGTTGCTTAAGTAGATGCTTTCTTACTTTATGTGTGTGTGCATGTGCATGCAAAAATATGGTTTCACTTTTTTTCTTATTTAGGTTATCGACCGTTTATGCAAAAGCTTCATGTTGTATCACAAGTTGGATCATCTTGATCTTCATATTTAGTTGTTTTTGTTGTTGTATTCTTGTAAACTTAACCTTGTATTCCAGATCTGCTTCGATAGCTGCATCAGCTTCAGTTCATAGTATAGCAATTGATGAAGATGATGTAGATTCTGTTTCAAGTGATGAACCTGAAAATGATGGAAGGAGTGATGATGTCTATAAGCTGGTAATAATTACTGATTTACATTTTAATAGAGTTCATACTGCAGTGGCTAGATCCGTATCACCAGGTTTAAGAGGTCAACATTGTCTGTAGCACCCTAGTACACAACTGGTGAATTTTTTAGTTGACATGGATTGACAATCTGCTTTAAAACTGTTTGTTGAGTAGACTTAGGATTAAAGTAGTGAATTAGTGTATGCATGTTTAGTTATATTAGTTTATCTAGTTCTGGGTGTTCCAAAAATGCATACTACAGCATATTGCCAAATAAATTTCAAAGGTTTAAGTTGTAATTTCAACTTGCCATGTAATCACTGTCGTTCTGTCACATTGTTGTCGAGATGACTTAGGTATGAACTTTTGCATGATCTGTTTTCTTTAATCTAGGACCATGGTGAGAGCTTCCAATCACCTAAAGGGCGCAAGAGAGCTGCTCCCAGGGGGAGGGGAAGAGGTTCTACAGCCACACATAAGAGGGGGAAAAAATCTGACGAGCCTTTGGCCCAAAATATATTCATGAACAATGAAGATGAGGATGAGGATGATTCACCAAGTAGACAGAGAAAAGCTGCCCCGAAGGTGATGATTTTCTTTCCAACAACTTTGATATTATTGTGAGATGAACTTGGTGGTGTGGCTCAATTTCCATAAAAGTTTTACATTTTTCTAGGTGGCTTAAATCTCATACCGATGTTTGTCCCGGGGCTTTCGTCTACCATGAGAAAGTCGACCTCTTTCATTATTTCATGTGAAAGCTGAAAAAATTGGACCGTTATTGAAAGGCCCCAGGGGCACAAACTCTTCAATTTTGGTCACTAGAGTTAACTTCAAGTAAAAATGTGATACCTGATCGATTTGTGCACCTAATTTGAGCATCTGTGAAATTCTTTCACTGTCCATGCTGTTATGCTTAAAACATCGGATCATTAAGTAAACTGGTACTTTGGTGTGCTGACGAAATGGAAAATGCATTAACCAAAATTTTGCTGTGACCAGATGGGAAACGTGATAAAATATTTTTGCATGATTTTTTGCTTTTGTTATTATGTCACTTTCACGCTGATTCAATCACTTATTTAAACATGAAACTAGTTTGTTTGTTTCTATCAATTCTTTGACTAGCCTCTTATATTTCCGGTTGCCTGTTTGGCATGTTACAATAGCTAATGCTTACCCTGCTTGCCAAATAACAGATTACACGAAACTGGGGAGCGCTGAGAAGAAACAGATGAATGTTAAGCTTATCTTTCCAATGGCAGGAAAACGTTCTATGTTTTCCGGCTCTTGCCGTTTCACAAGATGTAGCTCGTGTTTCCTTATATTTGTGTTACTGCTTCCATATTCCTCATGAAAGTTTAGTAATATTTTGGCCTTCATTCACAAACAATCCTGCTCTGTAGAATCAAAGCCCAAATTCAGAAAATCCTTTACATGGGATGGTACAAGAAAATCCTTTGGTGTGCAACTATTTACAGGTTCAACATGAATTAGCCCACATACGAGTCATTTGTGCAAAAAGCTGGAAGAGATCCTCTCCTTCTATGGTCGGTAATTGGGATGCTAAAGCCTCTCCTCCCATGGACATGAACTATCGCAGATGAACTGTTCGAGTGACAGCCTTCTGGTTCTTCCATTCAAACGTTTGGGTACCCCCCTTGAGTTTTCCCTGAATCAAATGGAAAGAAAAAAAAGCTTTAGAACGATTCAAGCATACATGATATTCTGCACAGGCACACTATTTTTTTAGAACTATTGAAGCAACAAACAGAAAACAAGACTATATGCTCAATCAAGCGGACATGATATTCTTCGCAGGCACACTATTTTCTGTTCTGGATGAACTCAGAGATTTGTCCTGTCGTGGAATGCCAATCCTAATGGTCGACAGTGCGTCTTGGTTTTGAGGTTAGGTGCTACTTAGGTTCAAGGCTAGATGGCTTTGGTTGGAAACCAATTTAAACACTCTTATAAAGTAGTTACGCTAAACCCTCAGGCTCTAATTTGTTCTTGGCGTGAAACAATATTTGAAGAACTAAAAATGACTGGAAATTCAAGCTTTAGCGACCTTGTTCAAAATATAATTTGAACTCTTTAACATTTATTTGCTTGCAAAGCAGGCCAACTAGTTTCAGCTCAACTTTATTATATACACATGTTTAAATGTATAGTTAATAGCCGTCAAACTCATATCAGCTAAGTCAAGCTGTGCAGACCTTCTCATATTCGACGTGCTAAGCTCATGTATATGCGTAAACAAGCTCACTGCGAACCGAAGATGACCTGGGTCACAAATGGCTTGGCTTGTCTGCTTCTCAGACGCTTTAAGAGAAAAAATCATGTCATACATGGTGTTTGGGACAAAGAGATCTCTAACCTGGTAAAAAAACAACAATAACAAACAACAATAAGTCCCCAACATTGGAGGGGTTTGAGAAGTTGAGATCCTGGTATGAGCCTCACTCCAAATTTAACATACAGATCCCAGGATATTTAAAAGTACCAGAAGAGCTACATGCATCTAGACTTTCTTAAAATTTTTATCTTCTATCTTCTTTTTCTTTGGGCTCCACGTGAAATCCTTCCTTGAACCTACGTTTATCTTGGTTTTGAATGTAGGTTATGACATAGCTTTGACATAGGAGTGGAGAGTTTGACACATATGAGGTCTACAATGAAAAGTGTGTTCTCTAGGGAAGCATCCTTTAGATAAGTTGAACAGAATGTCACATAGAAAAGGAATACAGGAGCTGGAGATTGGAGAATTACCTTCACGAGAGGTGCTCCTTTTCCATCCTTCAACTTTGCACTGCATACTGCGCCCTTCCGACTTTGTTCAGAAAATTTGGTAGCATTTTCTTTCGCAATCTTGGTTGATGTTGTCTTTTGAATTTTGAGCGTACTCATACTTTGTGTAGGTTTGGTTGCAGCTTTAAGTTTCGGAGCAGCTGTTGAATTAAGTGGCCGTAAAGGCTTTTTAGATGTAGTTGTCCGAAGAGCCTGTTTGGACAAATAAATTTTGTGAGACCAAGTATCCTCTGAAAACCTTTATAATGTCAAAGCTAGAACTCACCTTAGGAGTCCCTGTAGCACAAGTCTTCATTTTTGAATTAGGCTTCCGCTCTGGAACTTGGGCTCTAGCCATGGCTGTATATTTTGAAGATCTTTTGAAGCCATTACCTGAACGAACAGTTGTGGTCCTTGTGGACGCCATCCTACTCTGTGGTGTTCTCTCTTTTCTTGACGTTCCCAAACCACCACTTCCAGAAGTACCTCCAGTAATTGTAGAAGATTCGATACTCGACTTACTACTAGATGATGTTTTTTGATCCCTCAAGTGTCTTACATCCTTAATCTCTACTCTAGATGCATGTCCTGTAACATAACTTTTTCTAAGGCAGATTTTGACAGCAGATAGGAGTCCACTGCCAGAGGAAAAAGGTCGTGACGCTCTCGAGATTGCTGGCCTCGGACAGCTTTTATCTGCAATGTCTCTGCACGAACTTACTGTGATCTTCGTGCTTCCAGAGCTAATTTTTGATGCTTTGCCTGGGGTCTTCGTTGTGAACTCTCCCTTTGATGTGCTGTGGTCATTACTAGAGATGGATGATAACGATTTTTTACCGCCTAACAGCCTGAAATTTTAGCAACACAAAAAGTGAGCACCCAGTTAACTGGATGAATGAAGAAGAGGCCATCAAAACAGTGTAATAAGAAAATTAGCGAAACCAACTTTATGGGATGTTGAAACAGGTCGCTCTCTTGGGGAGACTTTTGAAATCGGGAGGTGATGCCTGTGGCCTCTGCCCATGATTGCTTCTTGTAATGCTTACCTCTCGAACCAGAAACCGAACCAGGGAGATGGGGAGATGACATATTGGGCCTTTCTTGGTTATCTTTATCCAACAGAGGAAAGGAAGAAATGAAATGATGCGACGACTGGTGAAACCTGATTGAACCACTCAAAATACTCAGTTTCCACCTTCGGAAACCCCAAGATCATGAACCAGAAAGCAGATAGAAGGATGAAGTCAAAACTTACGGATGGACAGTGTAAAACCAGGCATCGTCACTGCAGTGGACAAAATCCAGAGGAAACTGAATTATGATGGGATTCAATCTTGTCTCAAAACTATGACTTCAACAAAATAACTGACCTATCTTGTACCATGAGCTGAGCTTCTGCTTCCAAATCTACCCACATGGGAGCATCTATTTCTTCCTAAAAAGCATCAGAATATCCATACGACAGTTCAGAATCCATGAAAATCCAGAATTTTATGTACCTAAACTAAAAAGAAAACCAACCATAAGCTAAATCGGACAACAGAACATTAGAAGACGCAGAAAGCACTTAGAAACTGAAGAACTAATCGGAATGGTTAAACAGAGATAACAACCAAAGTTCTCTTTATAAAACCAGCAAAAGAGAACACAAAGCTTCTCGGTATTGGAAGAATTGAAAAACCGCAACCCTAAGTTTTTCAAAAAAAAAAAAAATTGTTCACGATGAAAATCGCAGCAGATGAAGAGTGGAAAACAATCGGTTCCTGTAAGTGCACCTTTTACTGGAGTAGTGAAACAGGTTTTCAAAGAAATAAAAAAGGGAACCAGAGTAAGAAAAAGACAAACCACCAAAACTCACAAACCTGCACCTAGAAATTTTGTAATGAAAAAAAATCTCAACAGATGAGAGATGGAAATGACCACCATGAAAACGAAGGTTTTGAACAAAAGAAAGAAAACCAGGCATTTCTAAGTAAGGGGAAAAAGAGATACCACATCAAGAAAAAAGAGACCTAGAGAATATGATTACCAAGAATCTCCAATAGCCATCATCTACATCAGTTTCAAGACTCGTTCTCTGGACTCTTCCATCAATGGTCGAACACTGTGGGTTTCTTCTGTGGGGAGCCATCCTTCTCTCCGCGCCCAATCCCGGAAAGATCCTTCAACACGTACACCTGGATCTGGATGGTACCTCTACATTTTGACGATTGATGAGGTGAGGATCAAAAGAACAAGGAAGGGCAAGAGAAGAGCCTCCCCATGATCTTAAGCGAAATCAAAGGGATCATCGCCGTTATATTGGGGGGTGCTGAAAGACACGTGGCCGTCTATCTTTCTGACCGTTGGAGTTATTTTATTTAAAAAAAAAAAAACCCTTGACGGATGATTTTAAATTTTGAATGGCGATTTTACGTAGAATGCCCCTCGTCTTAACCTGAGTGCCGGTTCTGTCCCTCGAACTAACTTCTTCGGGTATGGGTCTGTTTCGGACTTCGATGGCAGTTTTAGCTCCGAACCCGTTCAAGGTGTGTACTACTAATCAAAGATTATAGACTTATAGTTTTCAATATTGCATATTTCTCGTTGTGAGTAATTATTTCACACAAAACAAGCTGAATTAAGTCATATCTCCAGTATCTTAACTAAATAAAGTGCTCCTTTCAATTGATCAATCCATGAAGGCTCATTATTAAATAATTTACTTGTTTTAATCAATCTTACGATCACTTTGCTTCAGGGGCGTTTGATCTTTTGGAAATATGGATATGGAAAGAAGTCTTCAAAAACTTATTTTAAGAATTGATGAAATGGAAACAAAGTTCAGATTTGCTTCAAGGGCGTTTGAAGATTTGGAAATATGGATATGGAAAGAAGTCTTCATAAACTTATTTTAAGAATTAATGAAATGGAATCAAAGTTCAGATTTTGAAAATTCCATTTTATTTACTGAACTTGGATTCCATTAAACCAAATTATGAATAGACATGAAGGATGAAAATTAGAATCGGGAAATTAAGCATTGGTGTATATATATATATATATATATATATATATATATATATATATATATATATATATATATATATATATATATATATATATATATATATATATATATATATATATATATATATATATATATATATATATATATAGAGAGAGAGAGAGAGAGAGAGAGAGAGAGAGAGAGAGAGAGGGACAGACCGACAGTAGTTATCAAGAGCAGTTGTTATTTTTGCAAAAAAATATTTATATTTATCATGCATGTAAACATAAAAGTAATTCAAAAGTCTATATAGCTACGTAAGTCATTTTAGTACATTTTTTCCCTTTATATTAAAAAAACACTTTTTAATTATTTTTTGGTCAATTAACAATCCATCTATAAATGTTCAGAATTTGATTTTTTTTTCCTATTAACACTGTTTATAACAAACAATTAACGATTAATCCAACCTGATCAGCTTGCCGGCTAAAATAGAAACAAATTTTGAGTTATAAATTGACTAACCAAAACTCTAATGTGCGTCTCCTGGAGCACGAGGCAAGGGGAATGGGGCCTTCGGGCCTCTTGCCTCTTTTTCAGGTGATGAGTTGTTAACCTCTCGTTCACCAGAAACTCTACTATGACTCGCTATTTTTTTGAAGATTTAGATGTTTTAGCGTACTTTCTTCCCGGAGCACCAACTAACGAGTTGTTAACCTATCGTTCAGTAGCGGAACCACATGGTGACTAATGTGGGCAGTTGCCCACACGAGCCTTGTAATTTTTACTTATTTTTATGTTTATAATTTCATATATTTGGTTGATTATAAATATATATGTGCATTAAAATTTCTGTCTCCGGTTAACCCAGAAATTCTAATGCGACTACTCACTAGCTTTTTGAAGATTTAGATGTTTTAGCTTGCTTTCTTCCCGGAGCACCCACTAATGCTCAATGAAATGGGGAAAAAATCTGCCATTCTAGAAAGCGATGTATACTTTGGAAAAGGAAATATAACTTTACAGCAAAACGGACCCACCATGGCCTGTCCAAATTGTTGAGTATGTCTTCATTCGTCACCATCTGAAGCCAAAAGCCTTGAAGAGCATCATCGGCGGCCATAACCTGAGAGAAATCAAAGCAACCTCCATTAGTTTTTAGTTTTAGAGGTGTCCGTATTGTCCTCTTCTAATATCAGGAGCTTCTTGTCTAAGCAGGTTACTTCTTTTTTCTCGGGGACCAGATTACTTCAAAAGTGAGCCTTGGAATGGTTGGATGGATATGATATTTAGAAGTTTGTGGCTGAGGGACACTAATTGAAGAAATTTTAAGTTTGAGGAGCACCGATATGTAATAAATTAAATTGTGTATACGAATAATATGTAAATAACTATGGTTGACTAGATCTACCATAGGTTATGAGAGAATGCATTCAACTTTTTTCTTCAGTAAAATCTATCAAAAATACTTGATAACTATAACTATATATATATATATATATAGTGACTTTAATTTTTTAGAGTTATTTAATCATCTTGGTACCAAAACCATTTGATCAATCCTGATAAATAATTAAGAGAAAAAAAAAAGTGAGAACATTTTCGTTATTTAGTATTAGGTCACACTTTTTTTTTCATGTTTTTCTTTCAACTATTCATTTGCTTCAGATGAACACTTTCAACTATTCATTTGCTTCAGATGAACATTATATATATAAGATCAGTTAAGAAACTTATCATAGAGATCATGGTGACCCCTCCCTTTTCCTTCTTATGTCACGAGTCTGACACTGCTTCTGACTAATGATCATGAAAAAAAGAGAATGAAAAAGAATATGAACGCAAAAATGAGAAAAAAATTAAGGGAGAATATTTCTACCTTTCTCGTCATATTCATAATTTTCAGTCATCTTCCTTATCTTACAAAATAGATCGGACTTAGGGACGGAAAAAAACTGGTAATTTTCATTTCATCTTGAAATTTATTTTTCTGATATGGACTCAATCTTTTCTATTTTCCTTTTTCACTTACATTTTTATTTATCATTTTCAAAAAATTATGTATAAGAGCTAAAATCCTCCTGCTATCCATAACTTCATTCAATCACATTTGCAGGATTGCATTTTATGAAAGCCACACGAAAGGGTGTACACGAGTTGGGTCTAGCCCGAGTTCAGCCAGCTCGAGCTTGGCTCGAGAATAGCTCGGTAGAAGTAGCTCGAGCTCGATTCAACAGTTACGTTCAGCCAGCTCGAGCTTGACTCGAGAATAGCTCGGTAGAAGTAGCTCGAGCTCGACTCAACAGTTACTTTGTTGAGATCAACAAACTTGAATGAGCTTTTGTGAAAACTTACATAATTAATTAATGTCAATATCTTGGTTTTCTAATTAAAAAAATGAGTCGGATTTAAAAATCGCTGCACATCAGTTTCAAGTCAAGTCGAACTTTAACGGTTCGAGTTCAGTGAATTCAAATTCAACTCGATTATTTGAATGAGTCGACTCATGAACTCGAGCTTGACTCATTAAGTAAATGACTCCTACTCAAACTGGTTCACGATTCGCGCTTGACTCGTTGTTCACCTCTAACCACATGACTGCCGGATACAATGCATTGTGAAAGCCACAAGATTTTTTGTTTTTGCTTTTAATTTTTTTTTTTTCATCCAAACTCGGAGATAAAACGATAGCAAGACAGTCCTGAAAAAGACGAACTGGTCACGTCGCTTCAAAAGCAAAAAAAGTTTGCATCAAAAAGAACATGGCCATCAGTTTTGCTGCAAGATTCAGCAACCTTGTAAATTGTGATCCAAATTCGAGACTTGATGTGATAACTCGGCATGTTGGTCTACCTAACCCCCACGTCCCTCACCAGCAAGCGCCAAAAGAAATAATTCCACTTTCTTAGAATTGCTTATCGATTTCACATTGTGATTTTGTTTCTTTTTACAAACTTGGTATCTTCTTAGTTTTTTTCACAGGCAATTCTGATATCTGAGCCACTCAGATCACACACAAATACGTGTTATGATCAACAAACATAAAATATTGACATGTAAATCTCGCAATTTTTATGGAGATTACTGTTAAGAATAGCTCTGAGAGGAAAATATGATCGATAAGAAGTGGACGTGGGTACAGCAGATTAGACGATTGCATTCTCAATTAATACATTGCCGTTTTTTATTTTGAAAAGTTTGATGTTTTCATTCTGTTTCGGTTCTTCACACATAATTCCGATATGTTTCACACTTTCTGCTTGAAAGATTGAAAATTTTGAAGTATAAACAAGAAATTCCCTTACTGCGAATGGGATCTGTGACTGCCCATCAACTAATACAATCTGGACTACCGACCTGACCTAACACTGAGCGGCAGCCTCGATCTTCGCCGGAAACCTTTGGCTCTTGACAACCGTCTGGTCGAAAAGATCGATCTCTATGAGATTATCATCGTCCACGAGGTAGAACTCCAACTCCTCGGCCGGCGATCGGCACGTGTCCTTTGCCTTGAAGATGGGTATCTCAATGAGGCCGTCCTCATTGTCTTCCTCCCATCGAAAGCACCGGTTCTCCGGCCTCTCCAGCTCCCACGTCGCCGGGAAACCGTCATCCGAGGAGCTGTCCGAATCTGATTCCGGGTAGTAGCACTGCAGGGCGCACGTCTCCTTCCGCTCTCTCGCTGGAGAGGGGTAGTACTCCGGCCGGCCACCGCCCACCACTGCCTCTTCGTCGCCTCCCTCTCCTTCGTACTCATTTTCATATATCACCTCCAGCGGAGCTCGCCGGTTCCACTCCACGAGTACGTCGGGAAAACTCCGTCTCGGCCGAGGAACAACTTCCTTTTCATCTTCTTCCTCTTTCCCGCATTCCCCATCTTCTTCTAATGTGGTTGCCTGTGTCGAGGAGTGCTCGAGTTGCAATGGCTTCTTGGCCGATCCAAGATGAAGGATTCCGACTAGGAGGGCGCCCGCGGAGACGATAACCGGCGAGAGGAGAAGCCGGAGAAGGATGTGAGGGGCGTATAGCAGCAACAAGAGGCAGAAGGAGACGACAGCAGAGAGCAAGGGGTTGGAGTCGATAGGCACGAGGGTGGAAGCCATTTCTTGGCGAGAGCATATGGAGACAACCCAAACGACGATGATCAGTTATACTACTCGCAGGATGGATCCATTTTAGAAAGAGAGACAGAGGGAAAGCTAAAGAATCAGAAGTCCCCACGAGTTCTGTTACTGAACTACCGTTCACAGAATTGGAGAGAGAGTATAGGATGTCGATGGGTCACTCTTATCTGAATGCCCTCTGGTTGGTCAGCCTTGGTAGAAGCACATGATTTGCTTTTTAAGAATTTGTATCTGTTCATGCGGTGGATGATGAACAGTCTGATATCCAGATCAGATTTTGAGGTACCCCACTTGGATTTCGAAGCAGCTGACCAGAACCAGAGGCAATGTTCTCAAGGGATCCCGTTTTCAGAAGGATTCCTAGAGTTGATTCAATAGAATTTGAACCAGAATGGTTTTCTAACCGGATCAGATTGAAACTACGTTGTAGTCTCATAAAATTATCAAATAAGAGTACGAAAGTACCTAAGTTGTGTCTCAGTTTTCCAGAATGCATCTTGATCTAAATTGTCCCCATGCCATTTGAATTGGCCGATTCAAGTGGACTCAATATATATTTGTCAATGCCCCTACTGAATTGCCTTCTACACGCATTAATTTGTCAAGTAAAACCATTCATAAGAATCGAATATGGCGTTTGATGACAACAAGATTCCGCTCTTAAATTCATGAACATATGAGAGAAAGATAGTTGGTGGTTGGTCAAACATTGTTAGCAAAATCATAGTAAGTTACATCTTAAGGACTAAATCCAATTGATCTTGACGTTTCCAGGAAAGATCAAAACTGCCACTCTTTCCCTCTATTCTCGGGTGCAGAGCGGACTTGAATGGGAAGCAAGATACCCGTCAATTGGAATGCAACACATCCATCTTTTGTAATATCAAAAGTAATAGCCACATGAATCGAATCGACAATTAACTTTTACCAGCCTCCCAACTCGACTAACTACACTATGCCCCTGAAGACATATTCAATCGATCTTTGAACTTTGACATGTATCTAAGTGCCACCAACTGAGCAGTAGCTGGTGGATTTGCTCAATTCTCAAATTCCCATTAGAGACTACTAGTTCCACTTCTCAACCCTTGGAAACTCTCTCCAATCAGGTCCTTATTTAACATTATCACATACTATGCAGACAGTTGTGAGAGAGATTGAATACCAATGATCTAGCATTGAAGTTGATAGCCACACATATCCCCTGCCACAACACCATTTGTAAAAGTTAACTGTAAATTTTATAGGCATGGTCAGGAGCGGAGTCAGAAATTTTTCATGAGGTGGGCCAAATTAAAGTTTCTAAATTTTGACTAGGACTGAACTACCATAGAGTACTGTTAGGCTAGTTTTTTTTTGGAGTGATACTCTGAAGAGGCCAAAGACTCTCCCTCCTTCTCCTTACTTTTCGGTTCAACTTCGGAACCCGAGTGAACTTACAATTGCTCTATTCAAATCGAGGGTAGCACTTGGTATCATTTGCAGTGCAAATGAGTAGCACCCACGAGAATCGAACTGATGACTGAGTTTTTAATTGTCCACTAGCCTTGCCACTTAGTTTCATATATATATATATATATATATATATATATATATATATATATATAATAGGGTTTAGTTGACATGATTGGCTTTAGCGAATTTGACACCAAATCATGTCAACTAAACCCTAGCCTCACATTCTGTCTTCATGTCTAAGTTCCACTAAGCTTGAATTGCTGATTGGGATCTATATTTGCTACTATAGACGAAAAGCAAGGGGGGCGAGCATGCTTTGTCTGAGCTCGTTCAGACACGGTCTATCCTTGTCCTGAACCCGTCTTTCCAAACTCGACACTGTTGATCCCAGCAGTAATTGTAAATGGCGTCTTCAGGAGCAGACACAAACCAGGTACTAATGGTCTAACTATATATGTTCATGAAAGTGTTCATTGAAATATCACAAAAAAGAACATAGATAATAACACAAGTAATGAATAAAATATGTGCATTAAATATACAATGGTGGGAAAATATTGTGTATATTAAAGAAATGTAACTAATAAAACTATGCATTAATGGTACCATCATTTAAAACTCTAAAGTTACAGAATTTGCAAGCTGGCAAACAAATTGATCGTCGCTGATCCACATATATTAATGAAGAAGAACAAACTTCTATCTACTTAACTTTATCATTGTGGTGTGAGGAGGAGGAGTACAATAATAGAACATTGAAAAGGAAAGAAAGGGAATAGTCGACAAATATAGACAATCATGAGGTGAATTAATAGACTATTATTTCATATTCTTCATGTCTTATTATTTGTAATACGAAGGTTTGGATTTAACTGACCCACTGCTTGTACTATCGACTTGCGAAGCATATGAAATCATTTAAGGTGCAAGAAAAAGATGAGCGATTCACATGGAAAAAACTGCAAAAGCAAAAAGAGAGGAGATGGATCTCGAATCTTGATTGTGATGGACACATGGGTCCACGGACCACAATGTCCTCAAGATCGGAAACAAAAGTTTAAGCTACACTTTGCTTTTCCCAAAAGCAAGAAGCCTTTCATTTTCGGTGCATACGGACAAAGGCCTTTTGTCTTTTTAATTAACTAAGCAAGCGGGGATATCTCAGTTGGGAGAGCGTCAGACTGAAGATCTGAAGGTCGCGTGTTCGATCCACGCTCACCGCATTGTTATTTTATTTTTCTTTTTTTTTTTTAATATGTGTTAACCATAACAGTGGAGGGTGTAAAAGCCCATGTGCAAATGCAATCCAGTGTAGATTAGAGAAAAAGAAATGTCCTTTATAATCTTTTTATTTTTTTTATTTTCATCCTTGTCTTCACCATTTTTTTTGTGGGAACTGAAGGTATTTTTATCATAGCCATATTGAAAATTTTGTTTAATTTACAACGTTATTTTCTAGTTCATCTGTTTAATTTACAAAGCTAACCAAATAATCACTTTGCATTTTAACAGCCTAAAATCTTATATTAACCATCTAATAAGTGCTCCAACTTCATTCTTAAACAGCTCCTTTCTACTAACTACCTTTCAGGGAACTAAACCAAGGGATGTCAAGCCAATTTCTTAATTGTCAGGTGAGGAGAGACATCCTGTCAGGCAATGCTGATAACTAATGCTCCTACCTCACCCCTTGTATTTTTAAAGGTCGTTTGGTTGCAAAGACACTATGTGAATGTCCCGTGAATTAAACTAAGTGTTAGGGCAAATTCATGGAACACTAGTATTAGTGTGTTGTGAATCAAACCCAATGATTGAGTCTGATTCATGGGACGCTAATATAGTGTCCTTGCAACCGAACAACCCTTTAGAGTATATGACATGTTTATGGTACCACGAGCTACTTCATTAAACTCCCAGTGCTCTAGGGATTGACAACAAGTTAGTAGAGAGAAAGAGAGAGAATGGGGAGCGGGGAGGGACAACCAACAACCCTATTCCAAAATTGCTTAGTAAATATCAAGAAAGTACCACCCACAAGAATTGAACAAGAGAAGTATTTAACGTGCATCCATATCATGGTATTAGTTGTCTTAGTTTATTGCATAGTTGGCAAACACATGGATCCTACTTGGGAATCACATGAGTCGGATCGGGATTGTTCACTTGTTGGGTCATAGGTTAGGACCTAAGCAATCCACACCAAGACTCGGTTAACTTGGTCATTGGTCAAGACTTCCGCTAACTCAGTCAAGTCTGCTCCAATTTGAGTTTTGGCAATATAAAACTAAATTGATGATAAAAATTGATTTAATTTTCTTTTTTTTTAAATCAATATGGAAAGACCAATATATATATATATATATATATATATATATATATATATATATATATATATATATATATATATATATATATATATATATATTCCTCATGATGAAGAGTGGGCTATTTGTCTTTTGCCTTTTGGCAACCTCAAGTCCAAAACCCCAAACCGGCTTTGTCTTTGATATCTCTTTCTCTCTCTCTCTCTCTCTCTCTCTCTCTCTCTCTCTCTCTCTATATATATATATA